>VXBC01004925.1:645669-664697 GCA_013399945.1 Ploceus nigricollis | reverse complement strand
TTTCCCTCCCTTTTTTTTTTTTTCCTTTGGTTTTTTTTTTTTTTTCCTCATCAGGCTGGACTTTTTGAAATGAAACACAAATCAGGTCTCTGGAATAAAAGGTTGTGAGTATGCCTTGTGGCATTTGGAATGAGGCTATTCACTGCCTGAATGACTATAAATAGAAAGCAAGGAGCTGCGTATTTCTCAGTTCAGACTCCCTGCAAAGAAGCGCCCTTCCCAGTTAAAGGGTGACTTTTTGAAAGAAGCCTTGTTCCTTGAGCTGAATTGAATTGCTCCAGGAATTCTTCTCCTTGCAGCTTGCATAAAAGGCGTTAATCTCTAATTTATTTCTCCTTTTAAAAGGCAGTGTACTCCATCATAAATGTATATTCTTAGCCATGTTGCCAGATATGCCTGTCATGTCTGTACAGAGTTGCACGTAAAAAAATTCTGAGTGCAGAACATTGTTCTGGGCAATTTTTGTGCCTGAAAGCCTTCTTTTTGGCTCTGGGCCAGCTGTCGGCTCCCTTTTTATCTGGTATTCATTCTTTAGTGAGAAGGCTAAATTAGCAGCACTCAGGTTTTTGTGGCTTTTTTTTTTTTTTAAGGGATCGAGGAACAGAATGGGAATTGTGATTGATTTTTATAATAAAAGATTTGATTCTCCCCACACACTTGTGATGTTGCCGATGGTAAGAGCTCCAATAGGTTACTGTTGCAGTTCTGCAGACAATTTGTTTGGCTGATTTGGCTGTTAAAAAATGCTGATAAATCTCCCGTGTTGTGCAGTTATGTAAATGTAGTGCAATCATTTTTCTTCTGCCTCCCCTTTTCAGAAAGACTGTAGTATTGAAGAAAGACACATAGTAGATGGGAGGAAAATGTTTGACAGGTTTGTGAGTTGGCAGTGTTAAAGATCCTAGCACTCAAGCTGTTGGATTGGCTTTTTTTCTGTTTTTCACCCCTTTTTTCTTTTTTTTCCCCCCTTTTTTTTTCTTTTTCTCCTCGCCTTTTTTCTTCCACCCTTTCCCCTTTTTTTCTCCTAACACAGTGGTGTTTTGTGTGGTGTTATTTTGAAAGCTGCTTCTGATTTTCTCCTCAGACCTTTTGTTTCACATTTTTTCTACCTTAAAAAAAGCTAGCAAGGACAGCCTTTTTCATAGTCTTCTTTTCCCTGTTCATAGTTTTTAAAGAATGGGTCTATAGATTCTTTGCATTGCTCTTTCCATTACTTATGGAAACCTAGTTGTGTGAGTGGTTTTTCTCTTCCTTTGTTTAACAGAGGAATTAAAAGGTTGACAAATACCTCGTTTTTTAAAAGCCCAGCCTGTGCATGGTTTCCAGTGGTTTTTGCATTAGTGTTAATGTAAAAATGAGAGCAACAGCAGACAGGAAATAAGGGGAGCAGTATGTCAGTGCTGTTCACATTTCTAGTAGAAGGGAGGAAAATCAGAAAAAGAAATGTGCTCTTCAACAAGACCAGGAAAGCAGTTTTTAAGCTGTTGCCATCCAGACTAAGGAGATAAGAGATTCTGTAATATTTAATTTCTTGGTATATTTCTAAATTGTAAATTTCTTAGCTTAAAACTGATGGTCAGTGTCACTCAATTGAGGTTTTCATAGCTAGACAAATGAATAACAAACTTTGTAGAGAAATATAGTTGAGTTGGTAGTTTCCTTCTCTTGATTCTGACTATTGGGGCATCTTCATCCTTGTCAATTCATCATTGTCATTTTACTTTTATAAATCCCCTTCAGCAGAGCTCTTAGTTTAGAAAGACAAGTGATTGCTCAGGTTATATTTTATAATATACTTTCCAGCTAAAAAAACCATGCATTTTTTCCTAGATCAGCTATTGCATTGGTTTGTTTTTAATTATGTTGTCCACTAGTTCATGGTTATATGAAATTTTGGATCATGTGTTTTTAAATTTATTGGTAAGGTGATTTTATGTGTTTAAAAGTAATAGATCATGATTTGTAAAATGGGTGGCAGGGACAGAGTGCATTTTTCTCCTAGTTATGGGTCTGGTTTTATTCCTTGTTAAAATACCAAACTTTTTTTGGCAAATTTAAGGCAAGAACAAACTTTCCAGGAAGGACATCATTAGAACCTAGGTAGTTGCTTCTAATGTAAAACTGGCCTCCTTTTTGTCAAATATATTAATATTTTAATCTTATTTTGAAAACCCCAATGCTGTCACCTAGCAGGTGAAGCACTGGGGAGGCCCTAGTCACAAAAGCTGTGTCCTTGGAGAGAAGTCAGGTGAGCTCTGTCTCTAGACAGGCTTTTGTTCCTCTTCCCTGGGGTTCCTCCTTATCAGGCTGGTTCAAGCAGTGAGGTTGTGGGCCCAGCTACCCTGCTGTCACCTTCCATTCCTGTAGCCTGTCCATCTGTTTAAGGCCCCAGCAGTTAATACAGTTCTGCATGAGCAAAGTCCCCACTCCAACCCCATGCCTCTTGAGAACATCTCAGAATGGATCTTTGTTTTATCAGATAATCAGAATTGACAAACTCCATGCATCAATTTCACCCATGTCTGTGATTAAAGATCTGGTTTGGTTTCAGGTCTCGGTTCCCTTAGCAGTTAGAAGAGTTTTACAAATGGTGTTCAAACAGTGTGGATGGTCTAATTTACCTTCTGGTCCTCTCTGCTCTCATACGCGAGTGTTTCTTAACTCAGAAACCATGGCTGTTTGTATCATCCAAATTCTGTGCTACCTGTGAACAATAAAAGTGATGTAATTGCCTTTTCCAGTGAGGTAAGATAGAAATAAAAATGTTTCTTTTATGTTAACACTGTTTTTACTGAATCCCTCTGTGTTCCTTTGGTTTTGTCTTTGCTTTACTTTTCTTCAGTCTGAGCCTGTGACATTGCAGTATTGTTAGCTCTCATGCTCCAGCTGCATTCCTGTAGGAGTCAGAAGGTTTCTGTGTCTTGTGTGTAACCAAGAAGACCTATTCAACTTGGCCACATCTGGAGGCATGATACAGAAAACTACTGTCTGAGGTGATACAGAAAATCCTTTCTGAAGAGGTTCTTGATGTGCCCGCAGACTCTGAAGGATCTGGGGTTAGGAAGGAATATTCCCTATAATTTGCTGTCCAGCCTGATGTATGGTCCTATTCCTGTTAGCGCGGTATAGAAGTGGGAGCTGTGCATCTTTGTGGCAGTGTAGGTGTCATCCACTTTGCCTGTGGCATGAGGATGGGTGACATTCAGTGCCACTGGAGGGACCTCAGTGTGGAGCAGTGTATGGATTTACCTGGACCCCATGTTCTTAAATGGTTTTGAGATGGACATCTGTGAACCATTTGATGAATTGGCGATTTGGCAGGTGTCAGGTTTTTTTGCTAGAAGGAAAAACAAATTGTGTTTCTTTTTCAAAAAGCAGTTCTGTGTTTTCCACTGATAAATGATCTTGTCATACAGCAGCATAGGATAATCTACATATACCGTGTTCTAACTGTATAACCCTCGAATTTCTGGTGCAGGTTCATCCTCACTGGGAATAATAGAACTACCCAATTCTGTTGTCAGATCAGAATATTAATGGATGGCATATTATTAAATCAAATCAGTAAAAATCAGAAGCTTCTCTTCTCCTTAAAGAGAAGCTGCAACCAGCAGCTGAATGTAGAGCCAGTACTCCCTGCATGTAGCAACATGAAGCAGGACCTGGACTGAAAGCACAGAAATGTGTCTTTGATAAAATGCAAGTGAAATATTTGTCATGAGCATTAAAAAGAGAATTGTTTGGGTTTGTTTGCACATCTCCCACAAAAATAATGTCAACTTAAGCAAATTTTCAACACCCAGCTTGTCACTGCCTGGACAGCTTGTGTAGAAACCACTGCAGCTGGGAAATCTCGTGCCTGTGAATTTTTGCTTAGATTGGAAGTTACTCTTGAAGGCTGTGCTGTGCTTTGGAAATTTCTGCTAGTCTGAACTAGAAAAAAAGTACAAGAAATGTACATTGCCCTGCTGAATTCCTACTTAAAAATGGAAAGACCAGCCTAAGGTGTGACATTACCTTAGTTATTCAGAAATGTTGGGCACAGAATAATGAGCAATTAATGCCAGATTCCCTGGGGAATCTTGGAGGTGGCAGAGGTCAGAACCAGAACTTTCTGAAGATTCTTCCAGAGGAGTAATTGCAAGACTCCTGGGTTTGGGGTTTGGTTCTGTTGGTTTTTTTCTTACAAGCTGGTTGTGTTTAGCAGAGGTTTAATAAGGTCCAGCCTTGGTTTTGTTCCCCAAAGAGATACTGTATTTTGCAGCAACTTTCTAGAGCATCTTGTGAGGCAGCGAAACATAAGTACTTCCCACTTAGAGAAGGATTAAAATTTGTACCACTCAGTTCTACAAGTTGAAGAGCTCTTGTGAAGGGCAGTTCCCTGCTTAACTTCACAGATTATTAGATTGAGACGTTAAGTGAACTGCTGGGAGATGGTCAGATTTGGGTCTTGGGCCAGGTCTAGGAGTTGGGAAGGTTAGGAGTGTGGAAGAAGTCGTGTCCCTCAGCCTGTGCAAGGGCTGGGAAAGTCATTGTGTTATCCTGAGAGCACGATCCCTCCTCTTTCCTTCAGTATGAGATGTTCCTCTGCTAGTGGGTGTTTCTGGCAGAGTTGCACTGGGGAAATCTTCCAGCATAAAGTAGATCCCCAGGGGACAAAAGCAGGTGGTACTTGTACTGATTTTCTGCAAGACCTTTGGCTGAGTGTTTCAGCATCTTGTGCCCCTGTGGTGGAAGAAGGTTAGTGTTTTCCAGCTTGTTAAAGCCTTACTAATTTAAGGTTTATGAAATGCTACATAAATGCAAACTTACTGTTGCCAGCAGATGAGATTTAAGGCATCTTTGTAGAGTGCCACAGCCTCTCCTTTGGCCTCTGCTCTTTCTTCTGTATGGTTTGACTTACGCTTTTAATGTTCTGATCTTGTGAATCCACCTTAGAGGATCCAGCAGCAGACCAAATGTCAAAATTGTTCTCAGTAGAAGCCTTTTGCTTCTGGCATGGCCATACAGGCAAGAAAAGCAACATTGTGTTCTCCTTGTCTTTGACATTTTGTAGTCATGCCATTATGGAATGTGGGTCTGTGGACTTTGTATGGTGCTTCTGCATGAACAGGGTTTTGTTTTGGTGTGAACATAACACCCTTGGGACAGTTCTACCTTGTCTGTCACCTGTTTGTTCCCAGTATCGAGACAGTTCACAGGGAGGAAGAATCCCATGTGTTCCACAGAACCAGTGCACCTGATGTCATCCCTGTGTGGTCAAGGGCTTCTCATCTGTGGTTTTTGTTGTCTTCTGCTTCTGAGATCTACAAGACAAGTCCTTTTTTTTTCCTTCCCTTCATTTTCATAGTTACCAGTTACCTGTTGATTGTGCTACAATGTATGAAAATCAGTGGTGGCTGTTACCATTTTTAAGAAAACAGTAAAGTTTTCATATCAGTCTGTGCCTTCATTATCTATTTCCTGGCTTTTAAAAGTCTGGATTTGTGATTGTAATAAAGCACCCAGTAGCACAGGAGAGCTTTGTCAGTGCAAAGTTCAAGTTGGTTTTGTTGAAGGATATTGCATCTTGACAAAGAAGTTGAAAACACATAACAAATGATTCTGAAAAGATGAAAGATGGACAGTGAGGTTTGGGAGGGGGAAGATGGCTGAGGTCAAAGATAATTTGCTGCTGCAGATTGATAATAAAACACAAATCATTTAGTGATGGAGCAGCAGACAGACTTCTTAAACATGTCTTGTCTCCAGAGTGGAGTGGGATATTCATGCTATGAGTTAATTTCTTTTTCTCCAGATTAAACTTGGTACAAATGCACATTTTTCTGTGCCAAAATAAGCATTTGTACAAGAGGATGAAGAGGCCCTTTGCATCTGACAGGTTTGTGTCAGCACATGAGACTCAGACAGCTTATTGGAATAACATCCGGGTCCTTGCTTGTCTTTGAGTACTTGAGCAACAAATCCATTGGTGAATCAACTTGAGAACCACTGTCTTTTTCAGCCTTGGTGATTTAAAGTAAATTGACTCAAGCTTTTCCATTAGAGACCCCAGCAAAGAGTGAAATGAAATTAATTTCAATAAGTTCTCAGGTATCTTCTGCTTTGGAGAGGTGAGTACAGACAAGCCAAAAGCATCTCACTTGTCAGCTTCTCACCCTGGTATCTTTCCAAAAAAATGGATTAAAGTTTTCACCCTAGCTTTTTGCAATTACTTTTGTGTCCATGTTGCAGCTTCTTTTGACAGCTCCTTAGAGAACCAGTGGAGTGGGCAGTGCCAGCTGTTCGTGGTCAGGGCGTAAAAAAGAGTCTTGTGCTGAATATAGAGTTGGAACTCTGACATAGACATTAAGATATAGGCAGTGGAAGGTCATGGCAAGTCTCCTATCTATGATCAAACCAGCTTTCAGCTTCCTTTTTGAGAGGAATTTCCTCTAAGTATCTAATAGTTTACTACGTAACAGCTGCATAGTCCAAGCATTTCCAAAATTTGAAATGTTTTTTGTGTGGAAATGACCAGTTCTTTTATAAAAAGAATTGGGGTTGGGTGTACTGAACAAATTCACCACAGGCAGTCTTTGAGTAAATTACTTGATTTTTTTACTCACAATTGACATGAAATTGGCAAATATAAACACTGTGATCCAAGTCAGGAAACTGTGTTATCCTTAATATAAACAAACAAACCAACCTTCCCTATATCCAGAGAAACTTCTCAGACGATAAGCCATCAAGTCTAAATACAGTCCCAGATTTAAACAGGAAACTGATATTTTTGTAGTCACAGTGACTGCCTCCTCCCATGTCTTCATGCTCAAAACTCCAGTACTTTTCCAATAGATGTGTGGAATGCTTGTTAAAAATGCTGTTCTTTTAAGTCAACTTGGTGTCTAGGGGTGAAAATTTCATTATTTTGGTCTGTTTCGATGCTGTCTCTTGCTTTCAGCCATGTTTAATAAAACCAAGCGAAGAGATTCTCCATGAGTCTGTACCTCTGCTGACACACAGGGTTCTCTGTGCATCCCTGTGACCTGGCTGCCAGTGAGCTGGGAGCTGAGGCTCAGACATGGCCTTGAGGCATTTTCTGTAGCAGGTAAAACCCCAAGTGTTCAGCTGGGGCTGTTGGAGTGCCAGGCGCACAGGACTGGGGAGTGTCCATCTGTCCTTACCCTTTGCTCCGGAGACGTGCTGTGCCACTTCACCATGGTCACTTGGGTGGTGGGAGAATGATACAGATGAGTCCTGTCACCCAGCAGCGATGTGAGGTTTTGTTTAGGTGGTGTTTGCAGTCCCTAAATAAAGGAGCAGTTGCAGGAGCTTCCTTAGTGAGTGATTAGAATGTGCTGCTCTCACTGGGCAGGGGAAGAGGCTTTCTCACACACCCATGAGTGCAGAGCGCAGTTCTGGCACCCGGGGGCATCCGGGTTCTCCATGCACTGTCCATGAGCCCTCTTCCTCCCATAGTTCTGCAGTGTATCTGACTGTGGGTGCTGAGAGGTCTGTAAAAGTGCCTTTTCTACCAGATCTGGAGTGTTGTCACACCATTGCTCTCTCTCCTTTCACCCTCATAACTTCTTTCCACCAGAATATTTTAAGTAACTAAACTGGTAAAAACTTAGTATTGAATAAATATGAAGAGACAAAGCTATACCCCAAGCAGATCTGCTCTGAAAAAGAAGCTCTAGAGAGTCCACAAAGTATTCTGAAAAGGTCTTCTCCCCTTGTAAATGGTGTAATTTTTAAAAGATCCTCATGTTAAAAGTAAATGGTTATATGACACTAAGAGGAATTTGTGAAGCTGAAATGATGAAAGCCCCTACAGCTGGGAAACAAAACTCAGTTTAGCAAGACAGATTTATTTTCCAGGCTTTTGTACAGTAAGACCTGGTGCACAGTTATGCTTAAATTTACATGGGAGTGAACTGTGTCAGAAACTTCATTTAGTGGTGAGTTTGTTTTTATTTTCTGGAACAGTTATCTCTGTTTTGGGTACTAAGTACTTGAGCCTGGTGACTAGCGCTGAGATATCATTTTTCTATATTGTGGAGATCAGTTTCATTTTTGCCTCTGGCATAAATGCCTAATTTCAAGATTAAATAATTGCAATAATTTGTACATTGACTTTGAGCTTTTGAAGGGAAAAAATAGTAGCGCAGCAGTTTTGTGGTCTTAGCATTTGGAATAAGAAGGAGTAACAGGAGCTGTACATAGTCCTCTGGTTACATTTTTTGTATTCCTTTTAAAAACATGTTCAGCCGACCCTTCCCTTCAACTTTATCCTTTCTACCCTCTTATTCACCGTCTGTCAAGGATGTAAAACTTACATCCTTATTTTTGGTAGTTCCTGTGTGTTTTTTTTTAAATGTGTGTGTGGCAATGTCAATCTGGAGGCAGCAGTGGCTCCTGTGACTTCACTAACGCTGCATTAACCATCCATGTGAGCTACAGCAGTGTGTGGTGGTGTCCTGACTGTTTTCTTGCATGCAGCATGGGGATAACTGATAGCTTTCTGTACAAAGTGTTTGGATCCATGGATGGAAAGAACTGAGAGAGAGGCTAAGCACTGTAGTTTGTGAGTGGAAAATTGACCTCTAGTTAGCCTCCCCCTTCTTCTAAGTATACACTGTGTTTTGTTTGATAGTGGAAATCTAATCCTTTGGGAAGCACAAATTCCTATAACAGCTCTGATATGTATAAATAAACCCATATTCCTCATTACAAACAACATCAAAGCAATCACAGTATAGATTAAAATACACAACCCACCCTCCTCCATACTAATATGCAGCAATGCAGAGTTCAAATGAAGCCATTAGCAGTATCTCCAAGTATTTGGCAAAAGCAACCACACTTGTGTAGCTACAGGCGATGAAAGTCCCTACTACAAAAAGGGAGGGACAGGGGGAGTAGCCTGCATTGATGTAATTAGTCAATGAAGCACAAAGAATGCAAAATCTCATTATATATCACCAGGAAAATTTGGCTTGAGACGTAAAGAATATGAAACTGATTTGTCCATGGGTGGGTTATTCGTGTCTTTGAATCTTCCAACAGGAAACGGAATTTCTGAGAACACCTTAGAAACACGCACAGGCACATACATGCACACACAGAGAAATATATATATGTGTGTGTGTGTCTGTGTGTGTGTGTATGTCTGTGTGGATACACAGGCTCATGCATACATATAGCCAGATCCTGAAACTTCTCAGCCCTTACCCAAGATGTGTTTTCATAAGAAAGTTCCTGACAGGGAGAAATTGAAGATATTGAATTTTGTTTTTTTTTAAATTTGGGTTGCTGATGCCAGTCACAGTCTGAAAACACAGTGTGTGGGTGTTCCAGTGTTACTAAACCCAGACCCAGGGTTTGTCCCATTGCCTCAGGCAGTGCAGCTCGTGCACGTAACAGCCCTTCTTCCTAAAGATCTGCTTAAAAATGGGGACTTAAAATGACTTTTTATAGCTTACTTTTTGCCCTTATCTTTGAAGCCTTTCAGGGATTCATGTTACATTTTTGGAATTTCTCTGAAACCCAGAGTAACTTAAAACATTTATATTTCAATTTAGGCCAAGTTTCTGTCCCAGTTAGTGTCTCCCAAGAGCTGAAGATATAAGTAAAGTGCCAAATAAAAAGTACAGCACATTTCCCCCCCTCCCCGCCCCCCAAAGATTTAAAAACCAGCAAAAACAACTCCAAAAAACCACAAACCTAGCACAATACCCAAGCAGCCACCCGCAAAGCCCCAAAGCTAAATAGCTAAATAGACAAAACAAAAGGGGAGAGGAAGAGACACAAGCACTGAAATGAAGAGACTAGTTCAGTCTTGCAGGTGGCCAGTAGCAGGAACAAAGGAAGAAGTCACCCTACTTCTTCTTCACAGAGTAAAACAAAAGGTTTGTGAGTCTCCAGAATCAGGAGGGATGACATTTGAAGAAAATGAGTGTTAACACTGCAGGTTCAATTAGTGATTTGGCTCTCGATTGCTTATTTTTTAATAAATATTTAATGTTGGTTGTGTTCCAGCTGCATTCTGCTCTGCCCCAACCAGACTAGTAGGCTCACTTTTGTTGGCCACTTTTGCATCTGTCCACCCTGGTTCTGCTTTGCTCCTTTCCCTTGAGCTCTGCTGTGACAAAAGTTCCCTACCTAACTCATCTTTTACTCTGGTTGAGGGTGTAATGTGAGTTGTGGTCATATCAGTAGTGACTTGATGAAGAGAAGAAGGATCTTGTGACCCTCAGCAGTCAAGGTGAGCACAGTCAGATCCCACAGTTCTGACTGGATGCTGCATGCAGTAAACTGGCAAAAAGATCTTCCTTTCTCCCCCAAAACAAGAAGCACATATCTGCTGGTCCCTCTCAGATACTGCAAACCATCCAGGTCCCATCCTGAGCTATTTCTGAGCAGTGACCACATTTGCCATGTTCAAATAGAGTCTAAAACCAGCAAAACTTCGTGTTTAAGTCCAGATCTGCACAAAGAAAAAATGTGCATCTCCGCTGCTGACAGTGGTATTGAACTACCCAGGGGTTATTGATGCTTCACAGCTACTTTGAGAATTCTCTGCTCGGTGGGGAAGGATGCACTGGAACACAGAGCAGCTCCAGTGCAAGATATTTGCTCTTTTCTGCACTAAGTCCCTGGTCGCCATTGCCCTGTGCCTATCCATTTGTTCCATTTGTTTCTGAACATACAAGTCTGCTTCCTCTTTCCAAAAGTGAGGTGATTGGAATTAGCTCTCAGAGTTGAAAGAGTGCTGGTTTGTCAGTCTGTGTCAGAGTAGAAGTCTCTTAGGTGGACTTTGGCTTGCAGCTTCCCGTTGCCATTGTTCTGTCAGCAATGGTGAAGGCACTGGGAGTGCCTCAGTGGGAGATACTGCACAAGGGAAACTGATGTATTGGTATGTAGAAATTAATTGTTTTCACCAAGTTATAAATAAATAAAAATAAAACATGAACAGACAGAAAAAGACATGTGCAGATGGACATCCAAGCACCAGGTTTTTGATGAGGCAAGTCTCGTCCCTGAAACACACCCTTTCATTCTGTGCCTTCCATAAAGCCAGGAGTGCTCTGCAAGGTGTAAGATTAAAAGGATAGCTGGAGCTAAAGCAGGAATGCTGAGGCCTTTTTGGAACAGGACTAGAATGCTTCACAGGTGTGGAGTCCTGCCATTTGAACCAAAGTCTAAACCTAACTTCAGAAAAGAAGTTGAATATTTGTGTCCATTTGCAGGCCTGCAAACTTGGTGGAAATTATCAGGAAAATAAAAACCATTGGCAGTTACTGAGGTTGCTAAATGAGAAATTACTTAAATACAATGCAGGGTTAGCAGAGGTCTGGGGTAAAGGGTAGAGGGGGTATCTCCACAGCCCAATCATGTTTTAGCTGGTACTGGGAGCTTAATACCTAGACCCCTGCAGGTGCCATGTTTTCAAGACCTGGTTCTCAACCATCGTTCTCTGGAGCTTGACTTGAGTGAGAGGCTGGAGGGAATGGTTTATACTCATGAACTATGAATGCAGCACTGTGTCTCATTCTGAGTAGCTGCTATGCTTTTGCAGCAGACTTCTTAAATGAAAAGGCAGAAGGTAGCTAAAATAGACTGTCTAGCCTTTTTATGAGCTGCTTTGTTTTAAAGTTGGCTGTAGGAGTGAGTGGAATATTAGCTGTGGTATGTTGAGGTAGACTGCATCTTGACCACACTGCCGAAAAAGCATGCTCGAATACTTAGTACAGTTTGCAAAGAGAAGACAGCGACTGCAACACCAAAATCAGATGTTACACTTCTTTTTTTGTTGTTTATTCCATTGTAAAAGGTGACCTCTTAGAGGAGAAGCACTTTTGCATTGCCCACGTGTGTTGCAATAGAGGAGGTGTGTGAGCCTGCAGACACTGGGGGAAATAAGGAGTGCCATGGACAGGGCACTGGGAGCCACTGAAACCATGGCCTTTGGTTAGGAAGCTCTCCCCTGCCCCATTGTGTGCTTTTTCAATAATTCAAATGACAATACAGCTAAGTCACTTGCTTTCATTAACCACAAGCTCTAGGAAGAACAAATTGAAAGTATGCAAGTGCTTTCCTAAAATTAATGTAAAATAAGAGGAGGATAATAATATATCTGAGGAATACTTGTTAACTAGTAGTCTCTTCTCCTGATACTCCAAAAGCTGGGTCTGATACCCATGTCTCAAACTATGATCACAAGAGTTTCCTACCCATGTAGTACTGAGTGAGAGAAATAGATTTGTTTTTCTCTTTGGTAACAATCTGTTGTTGTCAAGAAGTTTTTTTCATTACTATGTCAAAATGACTTAGATCCAGGACATCCTTGGTGTGAAGTCTCGTGCTAGTCTGACATGTGGCATGCAGGTTTGCCCAGCTACAGCAAGTCCTCAGATTTTGCTAATGTGTTACAGTGAGGTTTTTTAATTGAATGAAACCACATAGATATGACAAAAAGTCTTCTGTAATCTGTGATGATACTGCAGGTGCTGTTTCTCTTCTAATGCTAAATATTTTGTCAAGTGTATTAAAAGGTGTGGGGCTATGAAGAGAAACAAGATTTCAGAGTGGGTTGTCAGAATATTACTTCAGAATATGCTTACAAAGACTATCTAGAAAGATGCAGCTTTAGGCTACATGTGGGAGACTTTACTCCTGTGGAATAGTAATTACCTCTAGATAGCAAAACCAGACAGAAATTTTACATTGTTAACTATTCATAAGCTTTAAACAATGCTTGGAAATATATCTGAAATCTAAGTTTACCCTGTAAGTCTAAGTTCTGAAGTACTTTTTTTTTTTATCTGGAAAAGAAATTAGAAGTTCTGTGATTTGCCATGGTGCAACTTTTTTCCTTAATCTAATTATATCAATTTTAGCAAAAAAAAAAAATTTAAAAAAAATAAAAAAGGCTTTTTTTTTTCCTCTTATGGTTATGTTTGAGACTTACTAACATAATTGTGCCAAAACCAGGGTTGAAGTTTCTTGTTTTATAACAGCTTTGCTGTTTTCAGAGCTGGCAGATTGTCTGTTCACAATGGATTCCATATGTGCTGGAGACCACAACGTGAAGGGATTTACAGAGTACAAGTTGGAGTGCAACTGGTGGAGGTGGGAAGCCCTCATCTCCTTGTTTTTTAGTTTAAAAGGGCTTTATTATACAGCAGTCACACAGAATCCCAGAATGGTTGATACAGGAAGGGACCTCTGGAGGTCGTGTCCAGCCCCCGTGCTCAAGCAGGGCCACCTAGAACTGGTTGCCCAGAGCACATATCTTGTGAGTATCTCCAAGGATGGAGACTCCACAGCCTCCCTGGGCAGCCTGTGCTCTGGTTTGGTCAGTCTCACAGTGAGAAAGTATTTCCTGGTATTCAGAGGGTATCACCTTTGAGTCTGAGTTCATTGCCGCTGGTGCTGTCACTGGGTACTACTGAGAAGTGGTGTGGCTCTGCATTTTTTACTCCTTTCCTGCAGGTATTTCCATACATTCATGAGATTTCCCCCTGAGCCTTCTCCAGGCTAAACAGGCACATCTCCTTCAGCTTTTTTTTTTTTATAAGAAAGATGTTAACCACCTTTGTAGCCTTTTGCTCTACTCACACCAGCATGTCCACATCTTTTTGTGCTGAGGAGCATGGAACTGGACCCAGTACTCCAGGGGAAACCTCATTGGTGCTGAGTAGAGGAGGATTGGCTCCCTTGACTTGCTGGCAGCGCTCCTCCTGATGCAGCCCAGATTACCATCGCCGTCCTTGCAGCAAGGGCACATGTTCAGCTTGGTCTCCACCAGGACCCCCAGATCCTTCTCTGCCAAGCTGCTTTCCAGCTGGGTGGCACCCAGCATGTGCAGGTGCCTTGGCATTGTTCCTCCCTCACTGCAGGATGTTTTGGTACAGTCTGTGTAGATTGTCACTGACCTTGCCACAGAAAAGTCTAAATGAAAACGTAGTGTTCTGTGGGCCTCACGTTCTGCATGAATGCTTTGTCCAAGGGTAACCAAGCTACCTGTATTCATAAGATGTAGTGTGCATTACACCCACAAAAATGAATGAATGACCAATAGATGTAGTTCTTTACCATGTTTCTGTCATTTTAAGCAGTTTACACCTTTTAATTGTTTTGGAAGTCTGAAACTGGAATGCAGGAGAAGAATGTGCTGTTCTTGTGTTTCAGAGTGGCTCAGTCTTAGGTTGCCTTGCTTCACCTGGACTTTATTCACACAGCACTATAGCTGAGAGAGGACAGGACAAGTTTCAGGTTTTACACTGAATCAAATTCTTAGTCTGTCTGGCTGTACAGCCACAGAAAGGCATGTGCTAGCAGAGGAGGAAATGAGAGCAAGCTGCAAAGTTTGATATGTAGGAAAGGTTCTTGAACTGTCTCTTCCAGTGGCTGAAAATGATCATGAAGTTGCTGGGCTATTGTGTAATAAATGTATAACCTCAGCTGTGTTAAGAGAGGCAAGCAAGCATCTTAAATCTTTACTGCTGGCTTCAGTTTTCTCAAGTGTAGCCAAGCATTCACCTGGGTAAAAGAAGACTTAACGCTTCTTTTAGATACCTGTGGAACAACACTGACTTCTGTAGCTTTCAATCCAAAGCAAGGGGAGAATCAAATTTAAGAACTTTTTCATAGGCATGTCAGATAGTGTTGCGCTGGTAGCAACAAGATCCAGGAGAACCAGTTTCTTGTATTCACATACCCCTCAAGAAGCAAGCAAAGAGAGCTGGAAGTCTTCAAATGCATTTCTAGAGGTACTAACTTGAGAAGGAATAATACTGTTCGAATTACCATACTTCAGTTTTTCTTGGCTGAAAAATGCTAAGATTCCTTTTTATTTTTACACAAAAGTATTTTCAGGAAACATTCTTTGATTATGTAACTGTTTTCACAGAAACAGTTTTAAACTAATTTTCCAATAGAATATGATTTCTAATATTGGGTATCTGACTCCTGAGGATACTTCTGTGAATACCCTTGCAACATCTTTCATTTCTGCTATTGGTTTCTTCTAAGCTGAGAATAGACTTGTCTCTAATTCTTGAAGAAATTAGAAAACAGTTTGCATTGCCTTCAGTCTGTGTTACTGAGATGAACTGCTTTTTTTGTTTGCTTGTTTTGTTTTGTTTTGTTTAAGCCTTAGTTCAGGATTTCAGAAATTTCATGCAGAATTTTAGAGTTTTTTTGTGTGTTCTTACAGGCAGCTTACCAGTGATTCCTTAAAGCTTTTTTGTTGTCAGAAGGTCCATCAGTTTTAAATAAAGCTTAAGCATATGTTTCTGATTAATTGAAAACTTTCTGTACAAGTATTGGCAAGTAGATTGATAACATGACTGCAAGTCGTTTTGTTTAATTTTGATGATTTGATTTTATACTGCTTAAAAAAAAAAGCAGCAGCTTTATGCCACGTATTCCTAAAGATAATGACATGAACAAGTGCAGTAGTAGGGTTATGTCTTTATGTTCCAGCCCTTAACATTCTATGATTTTGAGATGCTTTAACAGATGAAAGTTGCATCCAGGCTGGATGCTGTTGTGCTCACTGCTGCATATGGATGTCATATTTGGTGGAGTTCCTTCAAAGCCTGCAGTATTGGACAGCATTGACTTGGCCTTTTGACCTCTTATTTCTCTATCTATTGAAAGTATTACGAACCAGAAATGCCGTGTCCAGTCTAGATGCAAGCTCTGTCTACTGTTAATGTGAGACACAGTTTTGGGTTGGCATTAATCAGTTCAAGCTTTCTCTCCTCTTGCACTTGAGAGTTGTATTGTTTGAAGAGACATTTGTAAGACCTCAGCAAGGAGCAGTGGGTGTAGCTGGTGATCTCCTGTAATCCCTCTCTTTGCTTTAAGAGCCTGAGTACTGCTAAAATCATATTTGACCTCAGGGGCCTTGAGGATTCCAATTTGGAGGTTCTTCCCCCTCTAATTAGTATCAGAAGGTAGGAAATACTTTCCTCAGATGATAATTTCTAGCCTTTCTTTCTAAGTAAGCTTTGCTTCTTGTTCCTTTCAGGACTTTCTATTAAAGTACTGAGTTAGAACTTTTAAGAGGGCCTGTGGTCTGAGGCCAAAGTCCATCTGGTCCTAGTTTCTAACTCCAGCAGTGAACCAAACCAGGTATCTATAGAAGAAGAGAATCTGGGTGTGTGTATGCTATTTACCTGAATAGCTCTCTCATCTTCCAATTATTTTTAAGCTCAGGGGCTTTCCCTTGACGTGGCAGAGCAACAATTGATCCATGTAGTTTGGGTGACTGGGAGATAGAAGTTGAGTCACCAGGATTTCTGCCTTTGCCCTTTACCAATATTAAAATACACTGTTAGAGGAGTGTGTTTGTGGCTCACATGAAATGCTTTACTTTTTTCATCTACTGCTCCATCACTCTTGCTCTAACCTGAGCTGCCATGGGAGCAGTTGCCTGTCTGCTACAGAAAGAACTCCTTTAGAAATAAACATCCTTGAAAAAACCAGCCCTCCAATCCAAAACAGTGAAAATGTTACTGTTTTCAGTTACTGGTGTTTCATTGTCCTTCTCTTGTAAATCCAGTCTCCCGTAGTAGCAGGTTTTCAGTTGTGCTGCCCTTCAGGGAGGGAAATACTGCCATTAATTAATTATTTTTAAAATGTAGATTTCCCATCCCCACCTCTTTAAAACTGAATCCTAGTTTTCTGCTGATAGGTTGTTAAATGAGGATAAAAGCATCCATTCTTCCAGGTGTAGTGCTATAAATGGACATACCAGCTAATCTAGGGTCTCTTGTTTAACCTTTGGCTTCCAGTGGAATTTCTGTGCATGACACTTGTGTGACTTAGAGCATAAGGGACCATTACTGTGCTCTTTGAAGCACTGTACGTGCCTAGCACGGTATGAAGAGGGTGTGAAGAGCTGCAAGTGACTTCAGATAATTGCACTGTGGTGAGGCTGAGAAAAAGAATATGTTATGATTCTCCAGGGCAATGCTAAGAAGTTGAGTTCTGAGCAAGAGGTCCCACTGTGCTGGACAAAACACCAGCAGCTGAATCTCAGTTTGCTGTGGACAGAGGCTGGCTGCAGGAGACCTTGCATTGTAAGGCCTCGGGAGGGAGGCATGACTCGTCCAGTGTTTCTCAATCAATTGTTCAGGAACCTCTCATTGGCTGTGACATAAAAGATTATTTTTGAAAAAAGCACTAAAATCCACGTATTTTGGGGTAAGGAAACAAAAATGATTAAAATAGCGGTAGTACATACTACATTTATTGTTATATTCTGTTGCAAGTTAATGTTAAGCATGGTAACATTGGACGGGAGACAGGTTTTTTCTTTGGCAAGATTGACCAGTATTGGTGCCACTTTCTGTGTCAAGATCTATTGTATCTGCTATTTTTGGCATCCTTTTGACTTTTTAAGAAATTCCAGTTGGCTGCTGAAATTGCTGATTGGTTTTTTGGACTCGAAAGTTTACCACAAATTTTTTTTTCATATCAAGCTCATTGTGTTTCTTTTCATTTCTTCCATGTTGTACATGTACATTATAGGTGTCCTTGCAGTTCCAATATCACCAGCAGAAGAACAACATGGTAAATATTTACATGACGTGCTATTTCCACAGACTTCTAGTGGTCTATTGAGTTGAGAAAATGTTTGAATTTGGAAAGATGTCGCTACTGGATTATTCCAGTCCCTTGGAAGAAATGGGAAATCAGGAGAGAAAAATTAAGATACATGAGTTTTAAAAATATTCCTGTGAAAAGTTTAAATTCTTCTTCACCTTTCCCAGTTAGTTATCTAGAAGTTGGAAAGGCATATTGTTTTCATAATGGGTGTTAGCTAAATTTCAGAGTTGTTGCATGCCCCTTTAAACTCACAGTGGTCAGAATTTGAGAATGAAAAAGTGTTTACACAAGGTAAAATTTCCCTCACGTGCGTTAAATAAGCAACTTCTACCTAAAAATAAAACTGGAATACTAATTCAGTAGTTTCTGCATGCTTTAGGGGCTAGCCACCAGTTGCCATAAATTATTTTTGTGTTTAACTTTTTCCCCTTTTAAGTAGTTTTTAAGTGTGTGATCATGTTCCTGCCTATGCGAGGTAAGTTACAGAACTGACCAGCTGCACCCTTAATCCTCTGATATCCTGTAAGCAGAAAAAAGTTCTGGAAATGTCAGGCTGATGTAACTCATGGAGAACATTAGCTACTCCTAGAAGAGGCTTATAAAACATAAATAGGTTCAAAATCACAATCATGTTAACACAGCCTTTCCAACAAAAAGTTCATCCATCTATCAGTGTCTGCTACAGCCTATTTCATGTGCTTGTATTTTGGAAAGTCTGTCTGAAAATGCAGTACTCTCTGTGGAACTAAAAATATGTTGTGAATTCCTAAGGGAACACTAGGTGTGATGGTGATTTGATATGAAAAAAAATTAACAGAAACAGATCAACACTGCAAATAAATAACTGCTTCATATGGTGATAATATGAGCACAAGGATAAGAGATGTTTTGTTTATATTATTTACAGAGAAAATGGGAGATCACTATAAAGTACCAATTTTTATTCTGTAGGTTTATATTCTGTTGCATTTGTCATCTTTATAGGTGGTTGGGTTGGCTTGTGGGTTATTAACAAGTCACTACTTAACTATCTTACATTCATTTATAAGTGTAGATTTTATTTTGCGTGAGTCAGAACAAAGTGATAAAGAAAATATGTTGGAGTCGTTGCCTTTGGAGCAAAGGTTTAGAGTATTCTGTCAAGAAGCTGACATTGCTCAATTGTAGAGAAATTTGTAAGAGTGTCAGAAAAAAGTTTGAGTGTGGGCTCTTTTACCAAAGGCTATAATTTGGTATTTCACACCACCTACTTTGCTTTGCCTGTCCAAGGACTGGCACATCTGCCCTGACAGCCATGGCAGGCCACCACCACCCCTTCAAATGAGAGCCAGGCATCAGGGATGGTTTGCCACCACTGCTGTGCTTTACTCTAGGAAACTGCAAAGGTACTTCTGAAGGGAGATTGTAAAAAAAAAAAA
>VXBC01004925.1:587697-644824 GCA_013399945.1 Ploceus nigricollis | reverse complement strand
AAAAAAAAAAAAAGGTGTTTGCTTTTATCCCAAAGCATTGATGAAAGGTGGCTGTGTTTCAGCTGTTGGAAATATTAATGAATGGCTTACACTCAGCTGAATATAGACTGTGGTATACACTGCTCACAGCTGCTTCACTCTTCTCTTTTTGGGACAGGCTTCTTTACCCATAGGAGTTTTCTATGTAGTTCCATTTTTCTTTGTCTTTTTATTTCCCTGCTGACTTTCCTGTTTTCTTTTCCATGCTACCTACCCAGTCTGTCTCACAAGTTCTTTCTTGAGCTAGAGAAGGCTGGGTATGTTCACTTGAGGTGCCATTCCAGAGTCTGCTGGTGAAAATCCTTAAAAGCCATTCAGAGAAGGGTTGAGGTTGGAAGGGACCTCTGGAGCTCAGCTGGTCCAAGCCCTGCTCAGGCAGGGGTCTCCTGGAGGTCGGTGCTCTGGGCCATGACCAGATCACTTTGGAATAGCTCCAACGCTGGAGATTCCACAACCTCCTTGAGCAACCTGTTCCAGTTCTCAGGCACCCTCACAGCAAAAGTGCAGCTTTCCACAAGATCTGCAAGACTCACAGAGCCCACCACATGAGTCTCCTGGATGTGCCAGTCATGTCATTTTACTGTTGCCACCCTGCTATGTCTGCTCACGTAGTGATTTAGCTCAGCCCAAGAATTTATTTCCATTTGACTGCATCTTTGTCTTTAGCAATCAAATAAATTTTGTTTTATCTTAGTGACTGAAATAGAGGGGTAAGGGCTTAGAGGTCTCTTTGTTGTTCTGTCAAAAGATGTGCTGTATCTACGCTGAATAGCTGTTTTTTTCATAGATGCACCTGAAATACAGCTTGAGTACATGAATCATGCTGATGTGTAGAATTTAATTGCATTGTTTTACTTTAATCTTCTTCAAAGAACCAAGAGCTTTTGAGTATTATATTTAGAAATATTTGTAAAATCATTTTGCATACATTGCAGCAGCATCTAAAAAAATCACACCTTACCACCTTCTTGTGTTTTTTATGTAATTCAGTTCATTAAGGCGTTTGATGTTGATTTCACTTTGCCCACAACAGATTTTAGCTGAGCTTGGCAAGGCCTCATTAGGACATTTGTCATTGAAGTCTTGAGACTAATCAGGGGCTTTCAGTGTGTGACGCTGTTCAAGGGGAGCTTTCAGTGTTTCATGTGTAAAGCACAACACATTTAGTGTTTCATTTATCCTTTGAGATCCATTTATCACTTACAGAGAGGGAAAGAAAACCCTGAGTAGAATAAAGCCTATTCTAGTCAATTTGTGCTAAATTATAAGGATTGCACCTTAACGTCTTCCCTTTTGTCTGCAGTCAGCAGATCTTAGTTGTCAGATATTAAAAGATGAGTTAATATGGTATTTTATTATCTTTTCTTGTCTTTCCTCCATGTTGTACATGTACATGATAAAGGTTCTTGCAGTCCCAATATCACCAGCAGAAGACCAACATGGTAAATATTTACATGGTGTGCTATTTCCACAGACTTTTAGTGGCCCGTTGAGTTGAGAAGATGTTGCAATTTGGAAAGGAGAGGGTAAAGATCTTACGGGATTATTCCAGTCCCTTTGAAGAAATGGGAAGTGCTGATTTAATAACAGGAGCTGTACTTTTGGCCATATTGTGCAGCCTGTTTGTAGATTTTTACTTTGAATCCTTGTGGTTTCATTTGATATGCTAGAGTGGAGCTGTACCTCCGGGAAGGTGGATGGCAGCAAAATTTGAAGGAAAGACTGTGTACATGTACCTGTATTGACCTGCATGTGACACCTCCCTGTTCAAGCTTTGCCCTGGCTCCTACTTTTATAGTAGGATCATCTCAGGGAGAGAGTTTCCTGCTTGTTGCCTTGAACTAACTACCACTTAGAGGGCTCGATTGCTCTCAGCACAGAAAAATCCTCCAGGTCAGAGCTGCCCTTTCTGCATCCAAGGGAAGCCTGCTTGGATTTGTAGGTCTTCTGCCCGTAGTATTGGGGAGGAAAGTTTGGGAGAGGGAGACAGCAAACAGCAAATTCATTCCATCATTTTCTTAGCCAAAATATAAGCTGTTAAATATTTTACTGCTGTCTGATTCCACATTTTGGACCTCCTTTCCCACTATGTTGAACAGTGTATAATCTGGGAGTGCTGCAGTAAGGTCTCACCAGTAAGGTCTCTCTTCTCTTCCCCAGGCTGAGCAACACCACCTCACTCAGCCTTTCTTCATAGCAGAAGTCTTGCAGCCTTCTGATGATTTTTGTGGCCCTCCTCTGAACTGGCTCTCAGTCTCTCTTGTACTGGGACCCCAGAGCTGGATGCAGCACTCCAGGTGGGGCCTCCCCAGAGCAGAGTAAAGGGGGAGAATCACCCCTCTCTACTGCTGGCCGTGCTGCTTTGGATCCAGCCCAGGATATGAGTGACTTTCCAGGCCTTGAGCACACATGGCTGGCCTATGGAGATTTTTTTCACCCACCAGCATGCCCATATCTTCAGTAGGGCTGCTTTCAATCCCATCATACTCCAGCCTGTATTAATACCAGGGTTTGCCCTGACCCAGGTACAGCATCTTGCACTTGGCCTTGTTGAACCTCATGAGATTCGTGAAGCTCAAGAGCTTGGTGTTGTCTGCAACATCCACAGATGTGCATGGGTTTCAATAAATGTGTCTGCATCCTTGGATTCAATTGTCACTTGTACATTTTAGTCAGCAGCTCTAGTATTTGAATTATACTTCTAGTGTCCATTTCTGTAAAAGTAGATGGAAATGTGGAAGCTTCATCCTCATCCCGCTGATGCACTGTTGTAAGGGAAATGGTGTCCTGTTTACTCAGTGTGGCACCAGTTTGGTTCCAGCACCTGAGTATGTGTGACGAACTTTTGAACCTGCAGTATTGCCTGTGGGACTGATAGTGTTCTAAATAAGTGAGCATTTGGGGTTTGCCTGGACATGATGTAATGACATAATTGCAGAACCATTTGGCTTTTAACCACCGATACAGCTTTTTTTTTTCTTTTTAATGCACTCTATTTAGCTTAACAGAATTAAAAGATATTAATCTTCAGTCTCTGCTACTCTATCAAGTAAGTTGATGGGCAGATACAAAGCTCCCTTGAAGCTTAGTTTGCAGGAATACCAGTGTTATTTTCAACTGTCTCCAGCAGGAGGCTTTTTGTCTGGAAGGAGTCCAGAGGTGTACATTGTAGCCCCTGCTGAAATTCACTGCTGTTACAGTGATTATTTTTGTGCACGGCATAGGTGGGTACAGTTGTAGCAGTAGCTGACTGCTCACCTCTACTTTTTGGCTGGTGGTAGCTGGAAAATCCAGTGCATGTCCCTCGTGTGGGTGCCAGTTGTCCACCTAAGCAGCTTTGTCACTCCACTCCCCAGCAGGATGGGGGAGAGAAAATGCAATGAAAGGCTTGTGGATCAAGATAAGGACAGGGAGAGATCACTCAGCAGTTACTGTCATAGGCAATACAGGCTCAGCTTGGGTAAATTACTTTCACTTATGGCAAATCAAATCAAAATGCATACTATTTTCACAAATCTGTAAGGTTTTAAAATGGAGATTTCATTTTTCAATTTGTTTGGATATCTACGGTGTGTGCATGAATGTACTGAAATTCACATGCTAGTTTAGAAAGATGTAATTGTCATTGGTCGCGTTAAAAAAAATAATTTTAGGTGCTTCTGCTGTTTATTGTATTATAACTCTATTAAAATTGTGGTAAAAGTGATGGTTGATTTTGACTGCCAGCATTTAGGCATTTAATGGTTTAATATTACACTACAATAGAGTTACACATATTTGTAATAAAAAATATTTATTGCTCAAACACTTAGAAATTTACAAGTTAGATCCTTAAATCACAAGAAAATAGAAACACTGCATGGTGAAGGGAGCATGATCACCTACAAGGTACAGGTTTAATATGAGTCTGAATAAACAATTTCCGAATAATAGCAAAGAGGAAGCCATTTAATATCTCAATCACAGATCATGGAAAGGACATGCTGGGAATATCAAGAGGTACTTGCATAGCAGTAGCTGTTCAAAACACCATTGATATTGCTGTTTTAACTGTACCCACATTAAAGAAGATTAATTTTTCCTTTTTATTTTGGGCATCCTGCAGGTCATAAACGTTGACGGAACAATGAGGAAAACCCTCTTGGAAGACAAGCTTCCACATATATTTGGGTTTACACTGCTGGGGGACTACATCTACTGGACTGACTGGCAGAGGCGAAGCATTGAAAGAGTTCACAAGATAAAGGCCAGCAGAGACATCATTATCGATCAGCTGCCAGATTTAATGGGCCTTAAGGCAACGAGTGTCACCAAAGCTTTTGGTAAGCATGGGCAACATAGCATGGTCTGTAGGAGTCTTCATATGGCCTTGCTTTCATTCAGCAGCTGTTGATCACTTGTAATGAGCATAACTGTGATCTGATGGGTTTGAAAGGAAAATGGCACCAATTGTTTCTAAAGTTGGGAAAATACAGTGTTGCAAAAGAAGTTGCTTCCAATTTTTAGTGACATAAATCTTCCACAGCTTTCACTACACTCTTTGAATTTTTATGAGGATTTTATTGCTCTATGCTACAGGAATCATTATTCTCACAGAAATGCTCTATTTCCTGCTGCTCTTCCCTTCCAGAGCAAAGTCCCACGTTGTTAGCAGAATGCTTTTCACTGTTGGGTGATATAAGCACAGTCAGTCACCATTACAACACTGCCCCAAAGCATGTGGCACTTATATATTAACTCTTAACATCTCAGTTGTACCTAAATCCTAACAACAAAAACTTGTCCTTAGCAAAGTATCAGCAGCTGGATCTCCATGTCCTTCTATTGAATCTCTGAAAGGTGCAGCCAGTGTTTTAGGTCCTCTGCTGGCACTGTGCAGCAAGTGTCACAGGACCTCTTGGCTTCAGTGCACCACAGATTTTCCAGCTACCTGGAACACTGGAATTTGGGCATAGTAATAAACAGATTCATTAGTCAGCTGTTAAAATTACTGAGAAGGGTCGCAATGGAGTAATGGCATCAGCCTGAAATACGTATGCCCTAAAACAGGGAAAATGAAAAGAACCCTGGTTGAGACTGATGTTTGAGAATTTCTTTTGTGTGTGTGGTAACATTCTTAAGATACCTAAATCCTTGGTTCCAGCAGATGGAGAAAGGCACTCATTTATGTGTTGGTCCTTACTTTCCCCTACACATTCCATCCCCATCACATGAAAAAATAAGTGTGAGATTGTGGTGATCTTGTTGGAACTGCTTCTGCTAATGACTCTTCTCAGCTCTAAATTAAACAGGTGGGAAAGAACTGCGGTTATCCAGCTCTTTTCTCACCCTTTTGTATCACTGAATGTTTGTAAAAGCTGGTGGTTTCAAAGAGATACAAAGATGGAGTGCTTGGTGAAAAGTAGCTAATTAATTGTGTCTTCAGTGAATGAATTTAATCTCTGGGGAGACAAGGAAGACCTGTTTGTAGATGGTATTTGTACAACAGGAGGGATCGGTCCAGCTTTGTAATCCTGGGTAGACAGGAAGAATCCACTTAGAATTCCCTGCTGACAACCCATAGTGTTAACTTGTTTTGGAAAATTATACTGTGTTTTTGCTCCTGTGCTCCCCTTTCCTTTTTACCTTCACAATGCACTAATATGTGTTTTGGTTTAGTTGTTGGTTTTTTTTTTTGTTTTTTTTAAGGAACTAATTCAATGCACTAATATCTGTTCTGGTTTGTTGTTTTGTTTATTTATTTTTTCAAAGGAACTAATTCATGCGCAGAGAACAATGGAGGCTGCAGCCATCTGTGTTTCTTTACACCCCAGGAGGCCAGGTGTGCCTGTCCCATCGGCCTTGAGCTGTTGAGTGACATGAAGACTTGCATCATTCCTGAAGCCTTCTTAGTTTTCACAAGCAGAGCAGCAATTCATAGGATTTCCCTTGAAACCAATAATAATGATGTTGCTATTCCTCTTACTGGAGTCAAGGAAGCATCTGCTCTGGATTTTGATGTCTCTGATAACAGAATCTATTGGACTGATGTTAGTTTGAAGGTATTACTGATGTGTGAATTCCTTGAATATAAAGCCACAGAGCAGTTACTTTGATCTGACAAAGGTCTCTGTTACTTGATCTGTCCTGCAGTTGCCAGTGTTGTCATTGAATTGCATCCAAGGAGACCCTTGGAGATGAAGACAGTTGCATTGCTGAATGCACAGTAGGGTGACAGGCATCTTCTTGCTTCAAATAAAAGTCCAGAGTGGTATCTGCTCGTACCGAATGCCTAAATCTTGGATGCTGGATGTGTTGCATATGTATCTGCTGTAGAAAAGCTGATTTTATGTCAGAGTAGAGTAATTTAAACATTAAGCTCAGCAGCCCTCTGAGTTTTCTATCCTCTTCCAGTTTTGACTTGGAAGATAATTGTACTTGGTATTAACATTTGACAAGTGAACTTTGGATTGTTTGCTGTTAGTCTATGGCTTCAGCTTGGCACAGAAAAAGCCAGGGAACTTGTCCAGTCTCCTCCACACTGTGTTAAGGGCCCACCTGCCCCCAGTTCTATCTCAATGTGTTCCCCAGAACACATTTCCTGTGATGTTTGGTACACATCCAGGTGCATGCTAAAGTGAGGGTTGTGCTCTTCATCAGCATTACTTGGCCTTTTGAAGTGAACTAAGGATATGGCAGAAAATAACAGATTCACTTCACTGGAACTAAATTATTCTATTTAGGCTCTTAATAGGTTTTCCAAGAGCAATCAGAGTTTCCTTGCCAGTGTGCCCAAGCCATAACATGGCAAAGCTCACTGTTGGAGCCTGCAGGGCTCGGGCAGTTTCCGTAGCCTCTCTGTGAGGACTAATGAGGGCTGTGCTTCAGAGTTACCAGTGCTGCTTGTGGTGTGGACACCGTTCCTTCAGGAGGAGTGCCAGTGTAATAAATTAGTGCAGCGTAGACACAGTCACTAAATAAATCTCACACAAGCACATGGAAAGCAGGAGTTATGGACATCTTAACCATTTGTACTGGAAAGCACATCAGCTGCATCAGTGAGTAGATCTCAGTTTCACTCTGTGCAGGAGTGGAAAACATTTTACTTGTTTGTTGCCTTCCGAATTTTCCAGCATACTGTATTTTCATATACATTCAAGGTATCTTCCAGCACCTCTGGGTTGTCATTCCCCTTGTCCCCCACATCTAGCTGCTTAGGAGGAGGTATTATAACTTCAGAGCTCACAGTCATCTCCCTTTCCTTCAGTGCCCACCACTTCGCTGATCTCTGCGTGCCTCTGGTTATAGGAGGACACATTTTCAAAAACTACACAATGTGATTTCAGGGTTTGACATTTACCTTTAAAAGTGTAAAATATCTCTGACCCTTACACATCCATGTATCAGATTATTAAGAAATCAATAGCTGAAATATTGGCAGGCAGACTGATTGCTCAGTGCTGATAAGCAAGGGTGGGTATTTGGTCCTGGAAGTTACTATTTACCTGGGGGTTGTTTCTGTGCTGTTAGGAGTGACTTATTTATATGTTTGCAGTCCTTGCCCTATGACTTATTTTGATGAGTGTGCATAACTAAAATGTAGATGGGATCAGTGCTCCAGGTAGACGTGCTCCAGGTGACTGATTATGAGAAACAATTTCATTTAGATGCCACTGAGATGTGTTTCTGAGACTTAAAACATTACAGGGAATTAAATAATTTTTAAAAACCAGCTTCTTGTGTGCAAATAAAAGAGAGGGAGAGGGGTCAAGAAAGAATGTGCAGCTACATACTGCTTTCTGGAAATCATGTCCTTTTCAGATGTCTTGGTCTGGCCATCAGAAACCACTAGCTTTCTGAAACTTCAGGTGTTATTCTCCTGAGAATTTCTAGGTCTTTTTTGACAACAGAAATTAGTTGTTTTAAAAGTAACAATGACTGGGGTTTTTTGGTACTAATTTCTTTTTGTACGCCAAACTTCATGATAATTATTCCTTTTTATTTCACTGGAGTATCCATAACCACTGTAATATTTTTACACCATTGTTTTCCAGACCATAAGCCGAGCTTTCATGAATGGGAGCTCTGTTGAACATGTGATTGAGTTTGGGCTAGATTATCCTGAGGGAATGGCCGTGGACTGGATGGGAAAGAACCTCTACTGGGCAGATACTGGAACCAATCGCATCGAAGTCGCTCGCCTGGATGGACAGTATAGGCAGGTCCTTGTGTGGAAGGACTTGGACAACCCAAGGTCTCTGGCTCTTGATCCCACCAAAGGGTAAGGAACTCTGTTGTTTTTCAAAGCTTTGTGTGGGTGTTCTTGTATGTTACAAATTATTTGGCACAGCTCTGTTTCTTCAGAGTCTTTGAAAAGGCAGTAAACCTTCCACAATCCTATGGGTTACAATGAAAAATTAATAATTGTCAAAAATACTATTCTGCCTTTGTGTAAAAAGATGACTATTGTGATGCTGCACATAACCATGTGGGTTATTTTTTTTTCAAGTGCTGCAAAGAAATTTAGGAAGGCGAAGCATGCGGCTATACCTGGCTGATGTCCTGTTTTTGTTGCACTTCTCATTGCAGATACATGTACTGGACTGAGTGGGGAGGCAAACCCAGGATCGTTCGAGCCTACATGGATGGGACAAACAGCATCACCTTGGTGGACAAAGTGGGGCGTGCCAATGACCTCACTATTGATTATGTGGACCAAAGGCTCTACTGGACTGACTTAGACACAAGCATGATTGAGTCATCAAATATGCTGGGTAAACTAATGTTATGTTACACCAGGCAGAACAGAAATATGCACTGGCCATAGTAAAGTAGTTGAATAATATTAAATTTGAGCAATATAACTGATAGCAAATCTGTATGTATATTTTCTTATAAAAGGAAACAGAGAGTTAAGTGTTTGAGAAAATTTTAAAAACCTTCATAAATTAATAACCTTCACAAATTAATAACCGTATTCATAAATTTATAACCATTTATAATGGTGGTGAGATGTCATTTCTCTCTATTGGTGTGAAACTGTGTTGTACCAAAGCAGAAATTTGAGTTCTTAAAGTGAAGACAACTTACAGGTTCATTGTAAATCATCCCTGACATTTTAGCCTGAACACTAATATTCTGTTGAAGTACTATCTCTTATTTCTGACTTCAGATCAGTTGTATTCGTTCTAAACCAAAATACTTCTTGCATTTCGTGGAGGCTGAAAGGTTGTGCAGCTACTTCTGCAGTGTGTTTCAGACACAACTTCACACATTCTCATGTTTTCCATTAGAATTTCATTTATACATACAAGGGCTGTGCTCTGATTGACAATATACATAATTTCACTGCAACTAGGTTTTTTGTTTGTTTTTTTTTTGTTTTTTTTTTTAATCCATTAAAATATACTTTTAGAGAGTTGGGGTTTTTTTTAAGGTGTCGTTCTGTGTGCATATCTTCAGAATTCTGAGATTCTGAAGTCACTCCATTGTAAAAGGCCACCAGGGTGGTCAGGCTCGATTTGCCCTTAGTGAAGCTGTGCTGGCTGTGTCAGATCATCCCTTCTCTTGCATGTGCCTTAGCACTACTTCTAGGAGGATCTGTTCCATGATCTTCCCTGCCACAGAGGTGAGGCTCACTGACTTGTAGTTCTCTGGGCCCTCCTTTTAAACATAGGAGTGATGTTTCCCTTTTTTCGAGTCACTGTCAACTTAATGACTTTTCAAATACGATGGACAGTGGCTTGCCAACCTCATCAGCCAGTTGCCTCAGGACCCTGGGATGCATCCCATCAGGTCCCATAGACTTGTGCCCATTCACTTTCATGTTGTACAATGTCTTTGTAGTCAGCAGATTATAAAGACTCAGGTAGACTTGTAACAAGTGGGCTCATCAGTTAAGGGATGAGCAAAGCACTCTGAAGTGGATGAGTGAATGCTGCTCCAGCTTAATCTTGGACATTATAAACAGCAGGGGGGAAAAAATCACACTGTTGGGAGCTTTTCTTCAATTATAGAGCTTACCTGCTTCCTTCAAAAGAGTCTTTCTCCTGAATTCATCACTATGGATCAGAATTGCTCTAAGAAGTACCTGAGAGCATGCAGGATATCTGTACCCCTAACTTGGAGAATTTAGATGCCTAAAAGTTACATGGGGAGGTTACCTTTGTATTTAGATCTGGTGGCTTATAAGGAAGTGGCCTCATGTTCTGGTTTATGGTTATTTTATTCTTTCTCAAGTCTTAGTGAAATGGAAAGTAGGGCAGAGGAAGAAAAGTGAGGTGTTCTGTAGAATCTAGCATTGGATATTTGAGACAGGAGGAGATGGTGCTGCTAAAGGTTACACCTTCATTTGATGGCAGAGGTTTATGCTTGAAAATGTTCAGGAAGGTGATTTGCAGTAAGACTTTATCTACTTCAGTAATACATCTCTGTCAGAGACCACGCTCTAGAAGGTGTTAAATCTGTTGTAAATGTTGCTAACTGAGCCGCTGAATGTGGGACTACTGAGATTTCTGCCAAACAAATGGTTTCCTAAACTCCTGGGATAGCTGTATGTTAGATTGCACTGCAAAAGACTTGTTTCTTGAGTGAAGCACCGTAATTTCTCATAGCAGTTTCTCTGTGAATCTCAAATTTGTTGTTGTTTTCATGCATATTAATAAGCTTTTTTATTGGTGTAAGTGATTATTGGAGCTGATAGTATTCTTGGATATGTTTTTCAATGTCTATTTGGGTTGATAAGCATGAGACATATGAAGTAGTATTTATTTGGATTACAATACATTTAGATTACAGTACAGCATTTCAAATTACTCTGTAGGCAAGAGGGTATCAAGCTTTTGAATGCAGCTGTTTATGTTACCTCTTGAGCAGATACTACTTAATAAAGATTCCCATGATGCTGATTTGGAAAATGAGGTTTTGTTTTAAAAAGAAGAAAAAGATTTTTCTGCATGCCAGTCACACTCTTCATTTTATGCCATGGGAATTGTCCTTTAGTTGGTTATCCTTGTTTTTGCAGGACAAGAACGAGAAATCATAGCAGATGATCTACCTCATCCATTTGGATTAACCCAGTACAGTGACTACATCTACTGGACAGACTGGAATCTTCACAGCATAGAAAGAGCAGACAAGACCAGTGGGAAGAACAGGACACTTATTCAGGGCCATCTGGATTTTGTGATGGATATATTGGTCTTCCATTCTTCTCGTCAAGATGGCTTGAATGATTGTGTGCAGAATAATGGCCATTGTGGTCACTTGTGCCTTGCCATCCCAAATGGATTTAGGTGTGGCTGTGCTGCTCATTACACCTTGGATCCCAACAGCAGGAACTGTAGTTGTAAGCATTTTTGTTTGCTATTGTGTTGTTCAGTGTTTGTGGCTCCCAGATGCAAAAGGAAAGGGGTCCCAAGCGTGTTTCAAAGATTCTGACTTTAAAAGTGATCTTTGAATATGAGGACAGAGTATGGAATTCTATATCCATTTTTGTGACATGTACTAGGCATGAAGATTTGTATTTCAAGTCTTAGAAATGACAGCGCTGTCAAGTCTGGTCTTTCTTCTTTTACCCAAAGTGCTTTCTAGGTGATTCAGCTGTGTGAGTGAAGCTTTTCCACTCCTTACCTAAGTGTGTAGGTGGGTGGAAAAGAAATTGCCAACAAAAAATGTCTTTTTCTCTTACATGCTTGATAAAGTCAGCTAAAATAACACTCAGTAAAGCAGTCTAATTCCTAGAGTAGTCTGCTCAACTTGCAGATGCACTCGAAATACATATAAATTTGTTTTCTTCCTGCATGTGATATTATGAGCCTGCCAGTGGACTGCTTGTCCAATAGGAACTTAAGTTTCCAGTAAAAATGGCACATGAATATAAAATGCATGCATAGTAGTGTATAAGGCAATTTTAACTGAATGAAAGGGTGAATTTTTGAAAGGCAGGTCTTGCACATTTAACCGGATCTCTTTCTATAACTACAGAAACTTTTCAACTTTATAGCAAAAATTTCCAGTTATGAGTTATTTAATTTTCATTGTGAATATTAGTGTCTCTTTGTGACTTTGTTCTAAATATCCTCTTTCTTCTGTGGGGATATATTTTTGGGAATTGTACTTTCTCATGCATTCTGTTTTGGCTTGTTTCAGCCCCGGCCAGTTTCCTGCTATTTAGCCAGAAATCTGCCATCAGCAGGATGATACCTGATGATCAGCAAAGCCCAGATATCATCCTACCTATGCATGGTCTGAGGAACGTCAAGGCTATTGATTACGATCCCTTAGATAAATTGATCTACTGGGTGGATGGACGCCAGAATATTATAAAAAGAGCCAAAGATGATGGCACCCAGGCAAGTGTACATCTAGTCTTGTGTCAGTCTTTTTGTGTGCTTTTACTTTATGCTTCACCTTCCTCTTCTATCTGCCACACCAAGGGATCATCACTGTCACCTGCTCTTGTCAGCACTTACTCATGGATATTCTATTTATATATGAGAATTACTGAATGTTTTTGGGATTGTGGTTTAAGGGTTTGTAAACCATCAGGCAGGTAAAACATGCTTTCTATGCAATCAGTGTTCTTCAGTCAATCATCAGAGTAATGGCTGGAAATTGTTGCCCATTTGTTGTCTTGCAGCCTTTCACTGTAATGAGTACCCCAAACCAAAGTCAGAACCCAGAGAAGCAGCCACACGACCTCAGCATTGATATATACAGCCACACCTTGTACTGGACCTGTGAGGCCACAAATTCCGTCAACGTGCACCGGCTGAACGGCGAATCCATCGGGATGGTGCTGCGGGGGGACCACGACAGGCCCAGAGCCATCGTAGTGAACGCAGAGCGAGGGTGAGCTTCCATCCTGCACCTTGTACAGAGCGCTCCTGGGGCGTGTGCCAGCTCTGTGCTTGGGAATCTTGGGCTGTGTCTGTCTGTTTGTACAAAGAGAAGTTTTGAATATTGTTCAGGGTGTAGGTGAATGCTTATCCAGTTCTGGGTTCTGGAGGTATCCAGCTTTCTCTTCCTGTTGTCTCCTTTGCCTCTATTCTCACAGCCATGTGTGAGGCACTAACCCAGGTGGTGACAGCAAAGTAAAACTGCCTCGTACTGTTCTCTGTGTGGATGCACAGCCCTGCCACCTGATAGCAAAAACAAGAGAGTCTGTATCACCTCAGAATCTGGATCATAAATGTTTAGTCATCATAAAACAGATATTTCCAGGGATAAAGAAAGGAGCCTCGAATTTGATACTATTCCTGCTAATGTAGTAGTATAAAGCTTAAACCCCTTATGTTCTATACATTCTCAAGTTAGTTCTGCTGTAATATGTATCTTAAAAACCTCTAAAATTAATTGAAGCAGGTAGGATGCACTAGAGTGATTTCCCCCAGGAGGAAAATATGTTGTTTTGCTGCAAAGCAGCTTTGGTTAGATTCAACAGACACTCTCTCTGCTTCTGGTAGTCAGTAGCTTCCTTCTTAGATGTCGAAGATGGATAGTGCTTTACTGTTCTCTTGAATGCTTAAATCCCAGTTTACTGCTAAATGGCTTACCATGTGCTTGACAGATGTTGAATGACAATATTTCACAAATGTGTGGATACAGTAGTACCCAGAGACTCTGTCTGGAGTGTTTATAGGACTGGTGTTTTTATACCAGTGTACTCTGCACAGTTCAAAAGCTGTTGTGGGGAGAGGGGGATTAGAGGAAAGATTCTAATCTGATTGGGACTAAGTCACTTGGATACAGTTTGTATTTATAAAAGCTTATCTGCTTTCTCCATTAAAATGGGAGTTTGGGTTTGTTGATCTCTAAAACTCTCAACTTTTCTAGTCAGGTTTTCAAGTGATTTAACGCTAAATCTGTTTCTAAATTAAAGGAGGAGAAATGAAGATGACAGTGTGTTAAACACTGTGACTATCTGGGAGAGCTGAATGAGTAATCTTCAACGACTTCTGCCATGATTACAGAAATTCCTTCCTCCACCTCTCCCTTGAGTGCATGTTCTGACTGCTGGCTCCCCTCCTTGTGCCGTAAGGAAAGGCTGTGCAGCAATGCAGCCCATGCTCTTGGAGAGTTTGCCCACGTTACTCACCACTGAAAAAATAGTGGACCTTTCCTTTAAAGAGGTCTCAGTTCATCGTGGGGGTGCACAAACCCTTTTTTCCCTATGCATGAGGAGGACAGACTGCTTTTGTTTGCAACTGAACTGACTTAGATACAAAGAATTCATGGAACTAAGATGTCAGGAACATGCCATCCTCAGTTGTTCTTCTGTAATCTTTTCTCAAGTTTGGTAGGAAATTTTACTTGCTGAGAAGGAAAAGTTACCTAGAAGGAGATGAGGTGGTGGTTAATGTTTTTTTGGTCAGAAAGAACTTCTGGACTTTCATTTGTAAATGGGGACAGCTTTACCTAGGGAGAGTTGCAGAAGGTCTGTGCTAGTCCCTTACAACCCCCAACTCCATGCAGGAGCAGTGCTGCTGGTGCAGCAGTGCTGAGGCACTTTATGGCCTGGAGATAAATCCCATTAATTTCAGGCTGAGTGTATCAGTTAGCAGATGTTTGGTTCTGGATCTTTGCACCTGGGGACAGTCACCACAGCCATGCTTGCGAAACCATTCCCACTTACAAGGTGGGTTACAAGACCCTGCGTGCAGAGGGGAATTGCCTGTTCCTGGAGCTCCAGTTCAGCGGTGCTGTCTCTGTTCTCAGGTACATGTACTTCACCAACATGCAGGAGAGAGCTCCCAAGATTGAGCGTGCAGCCCTGGATGGCACAGAGAGAGAAGTGCTTTTTACAACTGGCTTGATCCGACCGGTAGCACTGGTGGTTGACAACAAACTTGGAAAGCTTTTCTGGGTGGATGCAGATCTGAAGCGCATCGAAAGCTGTGACCTGTCAGGTATGTGGTATGAAGTTAAACATTTGCAGCACAGTGTTAGCATGTACAGGACATCATTCCCTCTTTGATGCTGACCCTGGTGACTTTCATCTCCACCGCTGCCAGTTCTGTGTAGGCAGTCACAGACAGCACTTGCTGGTGGGCTCCCATCTTTGATGTAATTAGAATAGACATGACTGTAATGATTGACACCCTCCAAGACAGCCATCTGACTTTTGATGTGTTCTGAAAGTGTTGTTAGTCATGGAGCCCCTAAGTAACCTCTGTGCCCCTTTTTTTTTCTTAGTGGTTTGAAAAGTTTGCATACTTTTCAATTTTTCTTTCTCTGGAGCTTACAGCTTAGTAAATCAAGGTAGCTTGAAAAAAACAAACAGAAGAAAGGGCAATGGTTTTTTTTTCCTAATCTGGGTGATAAGACAGCTCATCTGAAACAGCATTGTTGCAACACAGTGGAGAGATGCCAACTCATCACAGTTGTCCCACATTAGTAATATAAAGCATTACTCCATGTACAAAGCAATAGCACCTCATGGATCTTAGAGAGCACAGTTCATCGTTGACTTTTAAAAGCACTGCATAGTGCTGGAGAAGTGAGAGCCAAAGTGATGTTGATTTGAATTACTTCCTCTAAATAGTATTTTCTGAGCAAAATCCTTTTGAAAAAATATTTTTGAGAAAATACTTTTCTGAGCAAAATGGGCATATGTTAGGAAAAGGTTTTTAGCATAAACTAAGGCTGCTGAATAAATGAGACCAAAATTGTGTATAGCATCCTTCATGCCAGTTAAACTGGTCTAGATATTCTGGTAGTTAGTAGCTTTATTATTCCATTGTAGACTTGTAGAGGTGACATGGTTATGGAGATTCCCAAAGTTTGTGCTGTACCCTGATTAAAACAGCATCCTCCTAAATCAGGGAATAGCCTCAGATGTCCAGTGCTTAACTTTCAGAGAGGGATGAAAGAACTATAAACCCATCTAACAGTTTTCTTTACAAGGTTCTGGAATTTTTCAGTTGGAGTTAGACCAAAAGTTGGTCTTTTAAGTTCCTTTAGTTTAAAACCATTCTCCCTTGTCCTATCACTATCTGCCCTTACAAAAAGTTGCTCTCCCTCTTTTTATAAGCTCCCTTTAAGTGTCATGAATGGCTCCTTTAAGGTCTCCCCAGAGCCTTCTCTTGTCCAGGCTGAACAACCCCAGCTCTCTCAGCCTGTTCTCATAGGAGAGGTGCTCCAGCCCTCTGGTCATCTTCATGACCCTCATCTGGAGCTGTTCTAACAGCAAAACTAATAGAACCTGCTCATGCTTGGCTGAGAGCTGCATAATTTATGCAGCAAATTAGTTGAATCCAGTTCTCATAGCATTTTTATTATGTGGATTCTATAATCTCGTTTTGTGTAAATACTAAAAACTTAGCATTTTTTATATACAAGCAGACATAAGGTCATAGTTCCAAAATTAATTATGAGAGCAAAAGCAGCTCCAAGTTATGATTTTGTTTTAAATTTTCATTTTTTGAATCAAATATATCCAGTTACATAGACATGCACAGGGTCAGAATTGTTTCAGTGAATTAATAGATTAATTTGGAATATCGTCACTCTAGAAAAGAATAATAAAAGCAATAACTAAATGACTCTAAGTGTAGGGCAGTTCGCAGTAGAAGACTGCGTAAGAAGATGGAAGTAGTTAAGGTGAAAACTGATAATAAAGGCATTTTTACTTGACCTCTTTTTTACTCATATTGGCTTAAAGCAGATTTTTACACATTTTTATAAAGCAGAGAGCCTGAGCATTTGACAGTGTTCCTATTTAGGAGCATATTGAGTCATTTAAAATTTGGGTTTTCTGGTGGGTTACTAATAAAAAAAGTTGGGTTTTTTTTAAGAGCTTTTCTTTTTTGATCATATATCTGTGGTTGTCACATAAGCTGTGACAAGGTTTGGTACTTGCCTCTTGCTTTGCATGATGAATATGTTCTATTTGAGTGACGTCAGTGAAACTAAACTGGTTGTATTTCGCTCTTGTTTATATAGTCCAGAAAAAATGTACTGCTCCTTGTGTGAGTGCACCGTAAAACCTTTGGCCCAAGAGCTGAGATTGTATCAGCTTTTGGGAGCCCTCACAGCTGCACATAACACAGATGTCAGTGTGGGGCTGAGCATGGCTGGCTGACCAGCCAGGCTGTGCAGGGATGAGCTGGGTTTTGTGTTGTATCTGCTTACCCTCCAGACGTGACACTGGGAGTGTTTACCTGAGATGAGACTGAACAAGCAGAGACAGATGAAGTCAATGACCTTGTAGCTCAATGTCTCCAAGGTTTGGTTTGGTTTGGTTTTAGCTGGGATGTTGCTTTGTGATGTTTTTTTAAGGAGTAACTTAGAAGTTGACTGGTGTAAAACTAGTCTTTGTTTTTGTTGGTCTCAGGTGCCAACCGTGTGACCCTGGAGGACTCCAACATTCTTCAGCCCATGGGACTCACTGTGCTGGGGAATCACCTGTATTGGATTGATCGTCAGCAGCAGATGATTGAGAGAGTGGAGAAAGTGAATGGGTACAAAAGGACTAGAATTCAAGGCAGGATTGCTCACCTGACAGGCATTCATGCTGTGGAAGAGCTTGATATGGAAGAATTCTGTGAGTTTCAGTATCTGATGTCTCGGTCATTGTATCTCAAAGTCCTCATTCAGCTGGATATTGTAATAATGTTACCCATGGGCTTCAAATAAGCCATGGAATGCTTTCAACTTGACCAGTCAGAGTTGCAGGAGAGGAGGAGAAACAAATTTCTCCTTCTTATTGAGGGAACTATTGCTGCGCAGCAAGAAGATGTGATATTGCGGCACTGAGTTACCTGCTTTGTGCAAGCTCGCATGACACTGAATTAAGTCTAAAAGCTATTTGAAATTCTTGTTGTTAATTTTCTAAGTACAATCAGGTAATAGGTCTTGGGAAAACTCTAATAAGAACCAAAAGGGTTGTACTTGCCTTTTCTCCAGGTGCTTCAGACTCCCATGTAAAGGTATGTCTGGTTTGACTCAGCACAGAGGATGGTGTAAAAGTCTGCAGTGAGGGAGGCAAAATGGGGAGGAAGCTTCTGCAATGAGTTGTACTGTGGATGGGGAATTTTTCCCCAACAGAAGTGGAGCATTTTAGGTGCTCACATCTGAAAGGGGTCATGCATGCAGGATGTTCTTTTTCTGGATTAGTGGTCCAAATTACTGTGGTTTGGTGGAGAGTGCAGAAACCTCTTCAAGCAGACACTCCTCAAAGTGACAACCTACAACTCCTCCTGCTTAACAGGATTGTAAAAGAATATAAAATTGCAAACAAAATGTGGGAAACAAAGGTCTCTGTTGCCTCTGATGAGTTGTCTTATATAGGGAGGGTACATTGGTATATAATGCATTAATTTTCAGAAGAAATTATTCAACTTCACAACAAACACTCTGTGTCACATACATTAGTGTCTGTGATGGCTGTAGGTATTTTTGAACTTTTGTATGTGGGTAAGCTGTTACAAATCAGGTAACATAAACATTTAAACTGTAGTAGATTCTATGGGGTAATCATGATCTAGAGGTTCTTTTTTTCTTTCACAATACCCAGCTCTTCTTCTTCTGTGCCACTTCACACATTTCACATATATTAGTATATTTCAAAGGTAATACTGACTGAAGCAAAAAGATTTTTTTTCTTTAATTCTCAACAGTGTTAAAAAAGAGGCTTGCTTTTTCCCCATGTGTTTATTTAAGATAGGGAAAAAGAATCCTCTTTTGCAGCTGAAAAATTTCTACATAGGTGATTTCTGTTACAACAGGGGAGTAAATATAAATATGCACATGTATATGTATATATGCATGCACTTCTGTGAGCAGCTAATGCCTGAAACACTGTATAAACTAATAAATTTGTTAAAGGTAGAAAGCAGGTTGCTGAGAAGCCTGGACAGTTGGAAAACAGCTTTGGCAGAGAAATTATGATATCTAAACAATTTTTTCCCCATGTAAATTCTTGGTGCTGAGCAGTAGGAAAGAATGCACTGTTCAGCAGCATCACAAATAACACAGGCTGTAGCCTCACAGATTGCTGCAGCAGATGCTCAGCTATCAGCCTGAATAAACAGGCAAGAGACTGATTGTCTTCTGACTCCTTTGGGCTGGGGTCATTGGACAGTGACCTCCCATCTCTGTGCCTGTTTCTCATCCACCTAATATTCATTAAAAATTGTTCTTTTAGGACCTCTCAGTGCTTCTGGATAACTGATTGGGAACACAATGCATAGCTTCCTGTCTTTAAACAAAGACCCCAAAATCTTTGTGCCTATATTGCAGTTTTGTGAGGAACAGGGAAGTTGAGGCACTAGATACCAAGAGCTCTTTAAAGGAGAAATCCCGAGGGTTTTGCATGTTGGCATTCTGCAGTGACATGTATTGTTTCTTGATGCCTACCCTAGAAATGCAGGGGGGGATCTAGGTAAGACATAAATGCAGCCTTCTCAAATCTGCCTTTTCAGTTCTCTTCACCTCAGCTCCCAAATTCTTTTTAGAAGTTCTTGAAAGGAGAAAGAAATAAGTTCTCCATATGATAGAACCATAGAATAGTTTGGGTTGGAAGAGACCTTTTGAAGGTCATCCAGTTCCAACGTCCTGCAATGGGCTGGGACATCCTCAACTTGATCAGGTTGTTCTATTACTATGACTGGGAGAAATATAGTCTTATGAAGTAATAAATCATCTTTCAAGCATTGAACTGAAAAATCCTGCATGTATCTTCCTAGTAATTTGTAGTGAAATCTTGGTTACTCAGACAGAAGTGGTTTGTGAGTAGTTTTTGATTTTGTCCTATTGAGGAATAGTTATAATTTCTTTTATCCTACATAATGTTATTTTTGTGTGTTTCACCAGCTGTGCATCCATGCTCCCGTGACAATGGTGGTTGTTCACACATCTGCATTGCCAAAGGGGATGGAACTCCAAGGTGTTCATGTCCTGAGCACCTTGTGCTTCTACAGAATCTCTTAACATGTGGAGGTGAGTTACATTTAACAGCACTGCTAATCAATTTATATCAAAAATGTGTCGGCTGAGGTTGCATTCCAATCCAAAATGTGGATTTACACACAGTTTTTCTGTACACTTTGTGCTGCATCATGTGTTAAATCAGTCTTTGGTAGTTCTACCAGCTGTTTTCTGCTTGAGGTTTTGGGCACATGTGAGTTCTCATTTTGAGCAGAATATTTTTCTTTGACCTTAAAATGCTTGCATCTTCTAGTGAGATTTTTATAATTGTGTGATGTGACAGGTTTATGCTTTTAACGAGTGTTTATAAGATGATGTTGCATCAACCTGTGATGACCTAGCAGCAGAAATTGTGCCTATAATTCCCAGAGTATAAGACTCCAGTCTTTGAAATTAATTTGGCCTTGTAATGTGAAATTCTGTACTGGCTACTTATCAAATGTAGGCTCTATTGAGATTCTTTTTAATTAAGGTACCTCTCCTCTTTCCCCATGGTCCCTTTTGCCATCCTAGAATTTTTAAAAACTGTTAACATTACACTTGCAGAGGGAATTCAAAACAAAACATTGTTTCTTTTTGGGAGGCATTATATCTTACGTTTTTGGCTCTGTTGGTCCTCTTGACTTCTTCTCATGTATTTATTTTGCTGTGGATTTCATTTTCTGGCTGAACTCTGAACTCCCATGGGACAGTCATTTCCATGATAAACTGTTTTCTTTCCCATGACCACAACACGTTATGTGGCTTTAGAGTAGTGGTGGTTACATGGGGAGGGCAGGGTGGACCAATCTAATTTTACTTCTTACTGTAGAGTTGTTGCACAACGTGGACAGTGAGAGAGTCTCACATTCCACTCCTTTGGATCTTCAGCTATAAATCTAAAAATTCAGGGGCCTCCATTTCAGTGTCTTTTTTTTTTTTTTATTCTAATCTTGCACTAAGCCTGCAACAACTTTTTAACCCATCTTGTCTGTCCTAGTAACAGCCACTACCCAGTGTTTCAAAATAGCTTAGTTGGCTGCAGAACATTTGTCCATGTTCTGGACATCTTAAAAATGCTTTTGTCAAGTTTTTTAATGCAGGCTTGTTCTTGCTAAGTGTAACCACAGTGCAATATCAAATGTGCCTTTAAATGCAGAAGTAGTGGTCTGTCTGTTGAATTATCCAAACAGCACACTTGTATCAAAGTATAATTCACCTTAATGTGTGTGTCTGGCATCTTTATCTTATCTACAGCTGTCACGTCACTGGCTGCATTTGTAATTCTCATATTGCTCCTCCAAATAATCATAAATTAGGAACTTAAAAGAAATCATAATTTTTTCAAGACCCAAGCATGTTTTGATTTTTATTCACATTTTGTTTTTCAAGCTCTTGATTATACTTTTGTCTCATTCTTGAACTTTTTCTCCCTAATGAAATAATAATGAAGAAAGAACAGCATAATGAAGAAAGGACAGCAGCACTTTAAAAACTGTTTCCATGTTATTCTAGAATTTTTAGCACCACCCTCATGAGAAAAAATACTCATACAGCTAAGAAACTTTCCTTATGCTGAGTTCTTTGTGAAGTCCATTCCTGAGCATGAATCTTAAGGAAAGCCCACTGGGCTTCCAGAGGGGTGTTACCATCCAGTGCCAGAGCACACCTCTAGCTTGATCATACTGTTGTTATAGGTAGGGTATGATGTGGTTCTCTCTTAATCCAAGTGGTAAATATCTACTCAGAGCATTACTGGGCAACAGCAGCTGTGGGGAGGAGTGGCTGCCTCTGCTAAATGATGTCATTATGTCACAGGGTTTTGACCCAGCAGTTTTTCAAATCAGTGGAAATGTATGTGATTGCTGCAGGGGTGTTTTGAGATGGCCCCCACTTTTTGACTGTAACTAATTGCTGCTGATAACAACTGAGTGGATTTGCCCATTGTCTGTTTCTTTCATTGATAACAGTGATGGAAAATTGCGTGCTAACTTGTTGTATGTAAGAATTTGGAGCATTTTTTGCAATAGATTCTTGACCTGGATTGTGTTTGTCTCCTGACATTATGGATGCCTTATAAGAGCATAGCTGTTGCATCTCTATATCGGGTTGTAGCTGCTGCCTAATGCTACCAGTGCCTCACTGCAACTTGAACAACAGTATGGATGTGAAAAGGAGTGATACCAGAGTCCTGGGGTCCGTGAAAAGTCAAACTTGAAGGAAGTCCCAGCTTTTTTAGGTCCAACAAATATAAAAATGGCTGTGCACAAGTTAAAGTGGTCTGTGTCTGTAGTGAGAGAATATAAGATTAGGGCAGGTCTGCTGTGCTCCTTACACTGCTCTCTGAACCTTCACTGACCTGCAGCCCAGAGACTTTCCAGCAAAAGAACTTAGCTTAATGTTTACCAGTCCTATAAAGATATTTTTTTCTCCATTCGTATTTTCAATTCATAACTGACTTAGAAATTTTTTGTGGAAAAACCATTGAAAAAATAAGGAAACAGATACTGTAGAAGCTGCATGTTGTATGTTTTAGATGTATTCATTGCCAATTAACTTGATGTGTCAGGTTTTTTAATGAAGAATTGGTCCAGGCTGATATAATTGCAGGGATTAGAATTGTTTAGAATCTGGTTTGCAATCAGAAATTGAGCATTCTTTTGAATTTATGTATATGACAGTGTCTTCCAAAAGGTGGCTTTGTTAGAGCCAAAGCAAGTATTTGTAGCTCCTGTCCTTAGTTCAGTGCTTGACTGCTAAAGCAAACTACTTCTATCAGCATGTGTCCAATTTTTATTATGAAGTTGGTAAAATATCATTCCCTATGCAAAATCTTGTTTTCCTCTAAGCTGGAATCGTAGTGTAGCCACAGAAGAACTCCAGGGAAAGAATAAGTGCTTTTCTTGTCAAACTCTGTCATACTTTTACTCTGTTGAAAGGGATAAGGTTGAGTACACAAATCTGATCTGTTTTCTCTTTCTCCAGAACCTCCAACTTGTTCCCCAGACCAGTTTACGTGTGCAACTGGAGAGATTGACTGTATCCCAATGGCATGGAGGTGTGATGGGTTTCCTGAGTGTGATGACCAGAGTGATGAAGATAGCTGCCCCATATGCTCTGCATCCCAGTTCCAGTGTGAGAAGGGACAGTGCATTGATGCACACTTGCGGTGTAATGGAGAAATCGACTGTCAAGATAAATCTGATGAAGCCGATTGTGATAGTAAGATCAGTTTTCCTGAACTCATGGTTCTAACACAAGCATCCCTTTGGGATTCTAACTGTTCTTGAAATGTATAGATACAAGTCCTTTTTGTTAAGTCAGAAGTTCATGAATATAGATAAGAAATCTAGCAGTTACTTAGCAAGGATATATTATACATAATATATCTATTATGTATACATAATATAGGTATGGAGTACATAAGGTTATATAATATGCCACATTACTACATTTTGTTAACGTGTCAGGTGATCAACTACACTTTGTTAGGTAATGTTAGAGATTCTTGCTGATTTGATCTTAGTTTTGCCCCAGCAGGACTGATTTGAGAAAGGATTGGGAATTACTGGGACCAGAATTTTATTTTAGCTCCACTGACAGCAAGGGGGAAGAACCAGAGATACGCAGGCTTGCAATTTACCCACAGCAGTGTGCTGGCACCTACCTGATCATAATATGAAACTCACTTGTTTCAGTTTTCTCAAAAGGCTCGAATGCTCCTGTGCTGTCAGTACTTGATTTTCCCTTTCTTTCTGTGCAGCAATTTGCCTGCCCAACCAGTTCCGATGTGCGAGCGGCCAGTGCATCCTCCTGAAGCAGCAGTGTGACTCCTTTCCCGATTGCATCGACGGCTCTGACGAGCTCATGTGTGGTGAGATGGCTTTTCTTGACATTCAGGTGCTGTGTTCAAGCATGCTCTGCACCCCCATGCAGAGCCCTGGTCTTTGCAGAGCAATATTCTTTCAGGGAAGAATACTTCAGAAGGGCCTTCAGAACTGTCCTTAGGGAAACCTGATTTGACTCTGCTCAGTACCTTGGAACTTGCAGAGCTGCTGCTAAGCCTGGAGTGGCTTTTAAAAATGTGCAGCCCTATCCACTGCAATAACAGGGCCAAACTGGAGGCTAATTATGCAATGAGCAAGTATCCACAAGAGACCACAAACCGGTCTCTTACAGTGCAGGTGTGAAAAAAATATATGGAGAGATGATGATTTTTCTGGGAAAAATGTAACTTTGAATTCTCATGGCAGTAGGTATATGCAAGTTACAGACATGCTGATGGCAGCTGTCGTGTTAGTCCTTAGAGAGTCTGTTACTTTGCAGTCCAAAGTGGACAGCAAAATTCACTTACTTTTGCTCTTCTTGCAATTTCTGTTGTTTTGTTGTTGGGGTGACTAGAGCATGAAGCATTCAGGCAATGGGGCAGATGGAGGGAGCGTTTAGAATCACACATGTAGTTTAGCAAAACAGTTGGAACACAAAGCATTTTAGAACAAAAGCAAATAGATGTGCTGGTCTGTCTCTAGTTCATTCTGAACAAATACCTTGCACTGGGTTGGTGTAGAGAAATGCTGCACTTAAATTGCCTATAGGACCAGCCTTAGCAGATTGTGAAGTTTTTAATATCTTAGATTTGTCATGTTTTGAAGCACAAGTTGTCAGAACCTGTGCTACTGCTGGGATGAGAGGAGAGTTCCCCAGGTTTGGTCCAAGGTAGCCTTGTTTCTTCCTTCCATCTTCTTGGTGGATACTGCAAGGAAAAGTGTATTCATGAGTAAGAATGGTGAAAGGAGCCCTAGTTGTAAATAGAAAAAAAGGCTAAAAGAATGGAGACAGAAACTGATGAAAATTTAAGACTGAACATGCTTCTCCCACATCTTCCATTTATCTCTTTAGCTTTCATCCAGTTCCTCCAGTTTCCTGGATAATATAAGGCCACTTCTTCCCTTTTTGTTTCCCCCCGCCTCAGTTTCTTTGTGCACTTGGCAAACTTTCATGCTGCCAAGTTAATGCAGCTGTTTCCTGTTTGCACTTTGGGTCCAGTCCTGCAATTAGGCCTTAACTGATTTAAATGTGTCTTTATGTAGACAAAGGATTGTCTCCTCTGGACATCTTTGTGGAACAGAGCATTCTGTGGTTTCCCACTTGACTGAGGGAAAGAACTCAAGTAGGGAATAAAAATGATTGCTACCTTTTAGATAAGGATCTTGCATTCAAAAAAAGCTAGGTTTAACCAAAATGAGAATTGGGTGTTTTAAAATAGCTAATTTGGGAACATGTTTTAATTTTGGCTTTGCTTTTTTTCTGGTATCATGGCTGAACTAATCTGACTATTTGAAAATTAGGACCTTAGCTAACATAAAAGTTGTCATGCACTAATAAGTGTGAAAAAAACATAAAGACTTCAAGACAGAAATAAGTTCTGGATGCTGAACTGTTAAGAGTTTATTGCTAGATCTTTGTATTTCCTTTATGTTCCTTCTCCAATTTCAGTTGTTTTTCATTCCCTTCCATGGAGGTGGAAACCAGAACCACTGTAGAAAAATTTTATGAAGTGAAGGCCTGAATCTTATATGAACCCTTCCACTTCTTACAACTTCATCAGGGGGAAGGGGTCTATAATTAGAACTGAGCATGTAAAATTTGGACAAGTTTATTTTGATTTCTTCACTTTTTAAATGTATCTATTAGTGTATGTTAAAGAATAAAATTATAAACGTGTGAATCACATGGAAAAAATTGCTTTCCCTGAAGATCATTGCATATGTGAAAAACAGAGAGGCGTCAGGTTTATCTGGCAAGAATTTTGAATGTGTTACCCATAATCAGGGAGAGATGTGAGGTGTAGCTCATCTCAAATACTGCAGCACTTCTTATTATTTAACATTCGGCTACATAAGGGGAAAAATAATGAGTAGAAAGTATTTGAGATATTTTGGATTGTGTTTTCCTTCCAATTTATAAGGTGGGGTTTCTTTGAAAGCAAGTCATGTTCTAGGAAGGAAAAGTATTCTGTTTTAAGACCTGTATTAGCTAGGAACACATCCACTGCTTAGTATATATGGTAGCTTCCCTACTGGTAAATTTTCTTGATTTTTCATGTTATTGCTAGCCCAGATGGCTTTTGAAGGAGCAATTCTCTCTGCTTAAGGACTTAATATTTATAAGTATCTTCCATCTTTGACCCATTGACTTTGGAGGGCAGGGAAAAAAAGGAAACTTTCTAGACTGTTGTTCTATCAAGATAAGTAATCCTGTCACAAGAAAAATTGCTAGACAAAAAGAAGAGCACTTTGCTCATACTGCTTTATGGAGGGGAAGAGGAAGCATGAAGTCTTGTGTACTGAAACAGAATATCTGGAATTACAGATGCCTGAGTGTGATGGAGATGCTTTTAAAGGCACTGTGTGAATGGCTGTGTGCTGACTGATTTGCTGAATGAGCTCCAGGACAGCAGCATGTACACTGCTCCACGTTTAATGACCATGTCTAATTTTCTTCTCCTCTCCTTCCAGAAAAATCGAAGCCAGCCTCAGACGAGTCCCAGCCACACAGCAGTGCCATTGGTCCTGTCATTGGGATAATACTGTCCCTTTTTGTCATGGGAGGAATGTACTTTGTGTGCCAGCGGGTGGTGTGCCAGCGCTACGCCGGGCCCAACAGTCCCTTTCCACATGAGTATGTCAGTGGTACCCCCCACGTCCCTCTCAATTTTATCGCTCCAGGAAGTTCTCAACATGGCACTTTTACTGGTAAGAGTGCTTGCATCTAATCAGTAGCATTCCATTGTCTGGATTTCGAGTTTTACACATGATTAAGGCTGCTGGATGTGGAGTTTTTAAAGAGCAGAAATTAAATGTTGGCCTGCTCGGTGGTTCTGGGATGAATCTGTCATTTGAATCAAATATGTAAAATCTATTAGCTTTTCTTGCACTTTAATGGCTATGGTCAGCTATTCCTGCTTAAATTATGTTACTATGGTTATCAAGAGGTTTTTGTGGTAGGAAATAAAATTAAAGGATGAAATAATTGCAGGTGAAATCTTTGCAGGGATGTTTTAAATTGGACTTCACACTAAAGCTTTTTTAATTAAAGCAAGTATCAGTGGTTTTCATCTGTACTTCTGTAGGTGCTAAACCAAGCTGTCATTCTGATTCTCATCCATATCTGTTAGCTTTTTCTAATCCATATTGTTGTGACAAGTTACAACAGCTGAAAATTATTTATGTTAATTCTAAAGAAAAGACAGGTTTCTAATACCATGGCATTTCCAAGAAGGATATATAATCATGAATGATGATTACAAATACTTACTCTGCTTGTAATAAATATTCCCTGCAGTTGAAAAGAAAAGTTCTGAAAACTTCCCAGACTTAACTCTTACATTAGCACTGAATAGTCTGACAGGAAGAAGCTGAAAATTAATTGTCTGAGTTAAGAGTATATTGTAGTAAAACAGATTGGAGAATGATGTCTTCCATTTTCTTCTAACTCAGGTTTCCTTCCTTTTGTCTCTGCTGATTTTTAATTTCAGCTGTGATTATTTTTCATAGAAATATTTGGGTTTTGCAGTTATTCATTTACTTGCAATTGAATTTCTTGCAATGGAAATTGAAACTTTGGAGGTCTCAAGCTTGTTTCTTTTGGGCCTTGTATAATTTTTTTTTTTTTTTTTTTGCAACTGCCTAAGTTTGTTTAATTGGAAAATTTCTTTGTTAATTTGGGTGAACAGTTTGGATCAACTTTTCTGAAGATTCTTTTCTCAGCAGTGTGATAGTAGGTTGTGAGTTCAGTGCTGCAGTGAGACAATAGGTGATCTGAGGGTGAAATGTTTTCTTTACAAAAAGTGTCGTTCCTTGTAATCCTGAAGTTTTTACATAAAGCACTCTTCCCAAGGTGTGACAACCGTTATCATTGCATGGGTTTGCAAAGCTAGGGATTTGGTTTCTGTTTGGCATTGATAGATAGCACGGTGGTTTGTCTAACCCTGTTTTCCTCTCTGTTTCAATGCAGGCATCTCTTGTGGAAAGTCCATGATTAGCTCCATGAGTCTCATGGGAGGAAGCAGTGGTGCCCCATTGTATGACAGAAACCATGTTACTGGAGCATCTTCAAGCAGCTCATCCAGCACTAAAGCCACTTTCTATCCACAGGTATGTCTTGGGAATACAGTGGTGAGTTAAGTATCTCCTGCTTCGGAAGAAAGGAAAGGGGAAACTTTGTGCTTACTAAGTAGATGTTAACAGCTGTTAACAACTCTTGGATGTTACTGTTTATGATATGCAGGCCCATTTTGACACTACTGAACTTTAGAAAAGGACTTTGTTGTAGTCCATCAGGATTATACAGTGCTCTGTGGTGTCCAAAATGTTTTGTTATCAGAGTGCTACTCAGCTGGTTTGTTCCTGGATACTTCTGTTCTTCCCTTGGAGATGCCACCTCCTTTGTTTTCCGTTAACTCTGATAGCTGTGGCCCAATGACATTTTGCACTGCCTAATGCTGCAGGCACACGTGGAATAATAAGGCAAGCAAAATGAAAGGGGACTGGAATACAAATGTGCATGAAATAAGCTTGACTTGCTGTTTAGATCAAGTGTTGATTGTTGATTCAGAAAATCAAGTGCATGCACTGGGGGAAAACACTGGTACAGCAGGGTGAGGCAGAGGTTACTTTGCTTGCATTTTTTCAGCTATAATTTAGCTGCATTTCTGACTTTTGAGTGTTGGAAGTGACAGAATTCTTGTCCCCATATCACAGTTTTACAAATTCCAACATGTATATTCTGAATGGAAAGAGTCCTCTCTGAATATGTACGAGAGACATACAAAGCTTCCTGTTTGTCAGCATATTTTGTCACGACAGTTTTTTTCCATTGTGCTTCTGAGCAATACATCCATTGGCTTTTAGACATATACAACAAGCTGCCAGAGTTGATCTGCCAGCTATGGAGGGGATTTTTGTGTAGTATTGAATCAGGAGCCCACACACTGTGTGGGTATACATGCATTTGTGTTTACATGTAAGCTGTTATGCTCTGTGTGGGCATTTTGATTGATAGCATTTTGGCCAGTTACAAAGGTACTTTCTCTCCCTTTAAGAAGGGCAAAAATGGAAAAGAGAGGCTTGTGAGCTTATCTGTTGGTAAGGTAAAATATGTACTTACCTCTTACATTGTGAAGCCATCAAGAAGCAGATGTTCAGGAACCCAGCAGCCCTCCTAATTTAGCTTGTCTCATGCATCACCGATGTCTCTGTAATGTTTTGAACAATTTCATGCTAGACCTGATTGATGTGTCAGCACCACACTAAAAAGGATGAACAGAAAAAACACTTACTTAAATAAAGCTTGAAAGAGAAAAGAAGCCCAAGAGCTGATCTGCCTGTGTGATTCTATGGGATCTGTGTCAGCCAAAAGATCAACTCTTCCATTTGACTTCTGGCCTAAGTTAATCTGTTGCTGGGATTTCTTTTTCCACACTTTGCTATGTCAGCCAGGGCCTGCAGGGATGATACCAGCATTTCCTTCATGAAAGGCATGCTGGGTTCTTAGAGGGAAGCTATTGCAAGGCCTTTGTTACATTAAGGTACTGGTTAATCCAAATGTTTTGGTGAGTTCTGCCTGGTAGCTAATTACCCAGCTTTATGATAATAATCAAAAGGACAGATCTGAGCATCTTAGTTTTCTTGGCTTTTTTGGTTTGTTTAACACATCTTAGTGGTACTGAGAGGTGCTCCAGTGAATAGAGACTAGGGAAGAATCAGTGTCAATGAAGTTATGCCAGTTTATATACCTGAGAACCTGGCTACAGGCATCCTGGCTGACACTGCTTGCTGTATTTAGTCTCAACATGAAGTGGTACTGATGCAGCTCAGGGTATCAATAGGAGTGAATCCACAAGTAGCATGCAGTGCTCCTCCAAGGAAGAAGATTTCTGAAAGATCCTCTTGGGGCAGTTACTCATCACTTCCCATAGCTGGCAAAGAGGTGGTATTCAAGCTTGTCTCCCTTCACATGAATCTGGACACAGGGCTTGTTAGTGTAAGTAAGAGTGAGCTCAACTCAAAGGCCAGGAATCACTTTGCTAGATGCTGCACAGTGAAGACTCAAACAATGATCTACACTTCAGTGGTTTTAGAGTGTTTTTATAGGAGAAGAGCAGAGGCAGAGGAAGGATGGTCAATGGGGCAGGCCATGAGTTGGCCAAATGCCCAGGGCAGGCAGTGTACGAGATGCACACATGAGTAGCAAGGCTCAGTCAACAGCAATGGTGTCATTTTCCACACTGGAAGAAATAAAATGCTCTTCTTAGGTTTAGGCCAATGTCCTAATGGCTGTGTCAGAGGTTCAACTTCTTGATGGTGGAAGAATCCTAAACAATTTTGAAGCCTGCTTAAGTTTATCCCTGTGTGAAGGCTACCAGTAACTGTGTGTAAGCGCTCCTAGCTGAGCCATATGTGTGTATGCTGTCTATATGCACACACAGACAGGCTATAAATTTTTTTTTAGCTCATAGGCTTTTTGCATTGTGAACTCTGCCAAAATGATATGTTTACAGAACAAGAGTAAAAATGAAGCATTCAGGGAAGGATGGGGTTTTATTAGTTATAGTAAAGGAACTTGGGTTCCTGACCCTACTATTGACTGGGGACATGTTTAGGGTTTGGGAGTGGAACATACTTTATTTCCAGTAGCATCTGCTGAGGATGCTATCAGTCCTTATGTCCAAGGAAGTGCACTCAGATTCAGCCAAACTGGGTCTCATTTCCAGCTTTATTCCAGCCTTCCAGCATAATAACAGATGTGGCAAGGAAGAAAATTCCCTGTACTGAGAACTTTGAAGTACCTAAGTCCTAAGTAAAGTCTTGTAGTGAATATCTGTGATCTTTAAAAATGCATTAACACATCCAAGCAGCTAAGAGAGCAAACTAGACTAAGAATGAATGACAGGGTGAAGGCATAAATACTATTTTCAATCTAAGTAAAATTGTATAATTAACCCAAAATTTCACACTTCTTTTTCCTGTTGTTTCTAGATTTTGAACCCTCCTCCTTCCCCAGCTACCGATCGCTCCTTATACAATGCAGAGATGTTTTATTCCTCAAACATTCCTTCAAACACAAGATCTTACAGGTACAGTTCAGACAAAAAAGTTTGCTGAAGATAAATCTTCTATTTATCTGCCTTTAGTTCTAGATCTTGTTCAGACTTCATTTAAAAATCTTTTTCTCTCTTAATAAATGACCATTCAAATTATGTGCATTATATTGCTATGTAACAGTCCCTGAGCATCCTGTATAGAGGATGGTGTTTTCTGCTCTTTCTCTTAAGCTTATCTTAAAACTCTTCCATGAGTAAGCCTTTTTGTTAGTGACTGGGCTAAGTGGTCATAGTGGTCTCCTCTGGTAGGTTAGGGGCTGGAAGAATGTGCTGCTGGCTGAGGGTAGTTGTGCCATTCAAAATTGACACAGTTCAGGTACTTCTTGTTGGATTTCTCTGAGAGTCTGAATTAAGGCTCATATAGTATTAATGAGCAGGCATCTTGACTGAACAGACAGAGCTGTTCAATCTCTTTATTTATTACTTCTTTTCTCCCCAGATTGCAACTAATGCATGTGCTTTGTTCTTTTCTGTTTTTGTGCAGGCCGTACCTTATACGAGGGATAGCTCCACCCACAACCCCGTGCAGCACAGATGTCTGTGACAGTGACTATACCACGAGTCGATGGAAGGCCAATAAATACTACATAGATTTAAATTCAGACTCAGACCCTTACCCCCCTCCACCCACACCTCGCAGTCAGTACATGTCGGCAGAAGAAAGTTGCCCTCCATCTCCTGCCACGGAACGAAGCTATTTTCACCTCTACCCCCCTCCACCCTCTCCTTGTACAGACTCTTCATGACCTCAACAGAAGGAACTTTTCCTGTAAATATTTTAAAATATGAACAGATTTAAAATATATATTTTATGATTTAAAAATAAATCTGGGTGGGAATTAAACAAAACTTAATGTGAATAAAAATGGGTGGGAGGGGTGGGGCTGTGAAAAATTGTACAGAGGAAGAATATTTATAAAATTGATTTTTTTAACTTAATTTCCATTCTTTTGTGCCATATTTGCCTTTTTGAAGTCATGTAACTGACTCAGTCTCCAAAGGATTTGGGGAGGGAATGTTGAAACTTTCTGCATTTTTAAGTCACCTTTTTTACATGCAAAAAGTGTATGTAGTTTTTTTTTGTTAATGTGAGACAAGAAAACTAAGTGGCTTGTGGGAGGCGGGTCATCTAAAGCAAGATGCAGGCTTATTCCTAGAGAAAAAAAACCCATTTAAATACAATTGTCACTATCATCCCTGCCCCACCACTGAAAGAAAACTTGCAGGATCACAACCCTTAGATGCTCCTGTTTGCAAGTGAGCTGAATGCTTCCCAGCAGAACTTGAGTGCCAAGACCTGAATTTCAAACCTTCCTCTCCATCTGCTTTAGCACTGAACTGAAAGAACACTTCTCTTGGCCAAACCTTCCAGGTTAACTAAACCCACAGGCATCACATCCTACCTCATGGCAGTGGCACTCTGCACATGGCCAATTCTGTAACTGATTCAGGCTAAGTAAGATCACTCCTAAAAAACTTGGTTTAGGCCCAACCAGTTTCCCACCTGACTGGGTGAATGGTAGCAGAAGCAGTTGTACTGACCTGTGGGTGACAGCAAGGATCAAGTTTGAAGTGGTATTTAAGCTAAGAGAAATGCCCAACAAACTGCAGATTTGGTCAGACTCACCATTTTAATAGTGATGCAACCAAGCTCCTTCATCCTTCCTTGTGAAGCTTTGGTGACGGTCTGGGAAGAAGCTGTAATAGTCAGCTCCTTCTTAAAACACAGTGCTAGTTTTCTTTTCCTCAGAAGTTCTATAATCACTGTGCCAGGTTTCTGAGGTGTTCACCCGTGTTGACTTGATCAGAGAATTGCTTCATCTCTTAATATTCATTTTCCAAAGTGGGACAAAATGGTCACTTGTATTCAAATGAGGAAAGTCGTTTGGGTTTTAACTGGTGTTTGTAGAAAAATGGTATCTGCACAGCTCAAATCAAAATTCAGTTTAGTCATATCTCATAAAAATTTGCCACATGATTCAGATTTAGAAATAGGCAGAAAAAGAACAGAAGAAGGAGAAAAGAGAAATACTTCTTTTCTATTCATGTTCATATAAAAATGATTAACTTGTACAAACTGCTGTAACCTCAGGACATCAAGATCAACAAAGTGCTTGTTCCCATTCCTACAAAAAAAAAATAGGGAATGGGGGAGCTAGAATCAGTCCCTTTCAAATTCAGAAGACAAATTTTTGCTTTAATTGCTCTTCCTCTGTAGCGAAAGGGATTGGGTATTTTATGGCACTTTATAAATTCAGCACTGGTGATGATAATGTGAGTGCCTGCTTGGGACATCTGAGGGAAGTTCTGAATATGTGAACTTGCACCTGTTTCTGCAGCTGCTCAGTAACAGATGTGTTGGGCCTTCAGCAGCTTTAATATTGATGGCAACAATGAACATTTTTTCTTGTTTGAACTACAATTGTACTTGACTTTGGGTCTTTTTAACAAGTTATTTGAGAGCATATCAGAAGAACCCTACAACTCCAGGAGAGAGGTCTTTGTTGTGGTGGTGGTGGAAGAGCTGGGACCACAGTGTTCTGATCCACTTTGTGTTTTCAGATCTGTTCTTCCTGTCTGCATAGTTCAAGGATAGCATTTGTGCTGTCACTGGTGTGTCACTAAAACTCCTAAAGCAGCTTTTACTATCTTCATGTCTAAATTTTTACTTGAGAAATTAAGCACAAAGAGGATGATTTTTCATAGAGAAGAGTACAGAAATGGAGTTGAAGAATGGGTTCTTTCCTCCTCCCCTATCAACATTAGCAATTTTGTACTATGCTATGATGGGCAAGGTCACAGTTTGTTATTCTTGGAGTAACTTAGCCAATCTCTGAACTGATGGTTTGGTGAAAGAAAGCAATTCTCATGTGATCATGTTTCAATTAACTAAATTAGGAATATACATCCACAGGATATTTTATGTGCCACATGAGTTGCATAAAAGAGTATTTGTTCTGCATTACAGCAGTTGGTAGCCCAATTTCATATCATACATAATTTTCTGCTTGATAACTATTCACTATTTATAATGAATTCATTAGTTGTTTCATGTCACAGTTCTAGCTTAGAGATATACCACATTAATTTTCCTGTATTCCTGTGATGACACTGGATGCAGAATTACTTATTTTTTTTTCATTAAACCACTGATCTTTTTTAAGAGCCATAACTATTAAGAATCCTAACCACTCCATCTGAAGATTTGTATCCTATTAGAAACATAGGAATTGAGTCCAAGAAAATTAGCATTTTTACTGAGAGCTGAACTATCATAAGGGTCACATTCTTTTGGAGCTTAGGTTTTAAGAAGGAAGGAAGCATTTGCTGAATTGGGTGAATTAAGTGTACATTTTCATTTCAGTTGAACATTCATAGCCTCTTGCTGTTGATGTTTGCTGAGGAATTGCCTTCTGTGAGGCACTTGAAGTTTGGTGATGAAAATCAAAGCCCCACACTGCTCCATATTACTGACATTAAAAGCCTTTTCCAAAAAAAAGATTGTATACAAATTTAGCATCTTTACATTTAAATACTAAATATTATTTTTGATTGCTGTAGACTATATACTTTAAAAGGATTACTGCACTCCTGGTGTCAGAAAAGACCAGGAAGAAAATCTGAGCAACAGGAACTGCTTCTTTCCAGAATATCCCCACTGTGTTCTTAGTGGTTTCCATCCTGTGAACTTTCAGGCTAAAACATAGAAAATAGGTGCTATTTTCTTCTAGATGAGGATGAGAGAAGGACTTGCAGGGAATTAGAGAGTGCATATGAGAAATTCTGGCAGTTCAGGGATGAATAGGAAATGTGTGGGGGAAAGTTGCATTTTGGTGAGGCTTAAGCATGGTTTTAATAACTCGGAAGTTTTCTGTGAGAAAGCTGACTGAGGCATTTTAAGACCTACCCTAATAACCTGCAGAGGGGTTCATGTGATTCAGCTACTTGTGTGAGCTAGTGAGTACTTGAATCAGTGTTTTCAACCACTATTTTCCAAGCCCATTGTGACTGCATATTAGCAATTGAAACAACTCAGGATGTAACAAGGAATGGTGTCTGGAGAGCAGCCAGTAATGGGCAAATGATATGGCTGATTCTGTGTTAGATTTAAAGGACAGATGGCCCAGCAGAGAGGAGCTTACCTGTCCTGCAGTGCTGTCATGAAAGCAGCCACTTGGGTCTTCCCTCCTGTAGAATTTGTCCCATCTGCAGGGCAGGTGTAGCAGCAGTGTGAGGCTGTAAGGTAAATGGTAAATCATCTTTCACAGTCAAGGACTCCTTTATTTTAAGGAACAGTTTGTGCAAATTATAACTTGACTTGAGCTAGACTAGACTATAGCCACTGCATCTTTAAATTTTAATTAGTAGGGGTAGTGAATTTGTTCTGAATGAGTCTGAGGAAACTTCATGAGCACTATTCCAGCTGCCTTACTTAGATTTCTTACTCAGATTTCTTCTGTCTGGACAGATCACTAGAGAGCACTGTATGTATGACAAATATTAATTTCTTCAGGATAATGTTCTAGAACAAAATGCTCTGTGTCTAAAAATGTGATTCTGCCATTATCAACATATTCTAAAGAGGAAGGCAGAAATGAGTGGGAAACAAAATTCTTTTGGAATAATGGTATTGATTTTCAGTAATAAGCCTTAATTTCTGTAGTTTGCAAAGGTACAGACACTTCCCTAAAAGTTCTGATTCTTTTCAAAGTAACAAGAAAATGGTCTATTCCCTCAATACCTGTTTTACAGACCTAGGATGGGCTTTCTGGAAATCTCCAGGCTTGTTTACCCTAGATCCGTTTTCCACCTGGTATCTAGAACGTCATGTGCAAGGTCCAGGGCTCATGATGTTCTCACCATTTTTATGCCAACTGGTGCCTTTGGATTCTGGGCTTTTGACATGATGCTCTGTGCACAGCAGTGAAAAAGGATTTGGAAGCAGGAGCACTCAAGTAAGAGCTGGTCACACCGGGCTGATGTCACTCCTCTGTGGCCTGCAGGGTCAGATCCCTTTGCTGGGGAGGGCTCTTGTGCTGCCCTTCCTCTGAGCCTCTCCAGCATGTTGTGCTACTTCACAAGTGTGCTCAGTTAAACATGACAAAAGTTGTGTGTCCTGTTGGTCTCAAGAATTTTTGGAAGCAGATCTCTTCTGTAATTTTGTTGGAGTTTATGTTGAGTCAGTCCAAATGAGTAACTGTGCTTACAATTTTACTACAAATTATATCCATTAATGTCGGGAAATGAAAACAGAAGGCAAGCATGTTCCCAATAATTAATAACATGCACTCCATGCTGGCACAGAGCCCTGAATTGGAAGCAGTATATTTGCTGTTACAGTGCTGAAGGATATTTTATAAAGGTCCATGTTTGGACAGAGCCTTAGACAAGCCACAGTCAAAGGTAACTGTTTACACCTCAGTCATTTGGTGGTTGTTATGTGTTGTGACTCAATTACGAATTATAAGTAGAGTCCTGCTTGTAAATTTGCCTTGTCTATAAGAGATTCATGGAAGGCTGAACCCTACACTCTGAGAGGTGTCTGCTGTTTCTGCTGCTGTTCCCTTAGGTACTGCAACATTTTCTGTTCATTGCTGTATATAAAACTCCCTTTCTACAGAAGTTGTAAGTTTAGCTAAACAGCTTAAGGTATTTACTACACGTTAAAGAAATATTCAGTAGGCATAGATATTTTCAATCCTGTTAGGTCTTCTACCTCTCCTTCCTGAGAACTTACTCCAGATTTTCTAAAGGGTGATTTTCTTTCATTTGTTTATTTTGAGGTTGGCCAGATATGCTGTGGGCTTTTTCACATAGAATCATACTCCCTATAAGGAAAAAAAAAACAAGAGGAAAAATTTATTTTAAATCCATGTTAAACCTGCTGATAGGAATGATGGAAACCAGTCTGATATGTCTTCTGCATTCCACGACAAAATCCTTCAAAATGCCATGTCCTGACATGCTGACAGTGTTCCCAACCACGTGTGACAAGCTGCAACATCCTGGCTGTTCCCAGCGTGAACCACAGCCCTTGTTGCAGCCCACCTCTGGAGTCAGGGCTAGGTCCTCACCAGCCAACACAGAATCCTGGTGGATAGAAGATTATAATGACAATTCCTAAACGGCTCGATTTACATCGACAAAATACATGCAGAGAATGTGCTTAGAAGGACTTGTCAGAGGAGAAAAACAAGTTTGACAGCTCCAGTGACAGACTAATTCAGCGCCATTGACACCTCTGAAAAGCGAGTGCTCCCACTGATGCACCTTTCTGTAAATAAGAATGAGGCCGCTCTGGTGACAGCATTCCTGGGCTGGCTGCTTGACAAAGGGAGCCACATTCCCGTTTGATTTGTACAGAGATCCTGCAGCCTGTAAATAGTTGTACATGGAATTCATCAGCCTGTGGAGGTAAAACAAAGTGTTGAAAGCAGGAGGACAGCTGTGTGAAATTTGGGGGTTATCATAAACACAACTCTAACCCAGACCGCTCTCCTACTCACCTACTTGTATCGCAATTGCTGCTATTGTAAATGTACAGGAATATACAAAGAGTACCAAGAATTTTTATATAACCCACACGTAATCTTTTTATATTTATATTAAATTGTGTATTCTGCAAACAGCCTAATAATTACAGCTTTATATGTGTATCATTTTGTAGCGTTTGTTACCTCAAAAGACAACCAAACCCAATACTTCAGTGCCTTGTGTATTTTAAACAGATTAACATATAAACTGGGGGGAAAAAAAGTAGATTGTACTCCACCGGTTTTAACAAAGCTTTGTATTATTGTTAGGGTTCTCTTCAGTTAAAATACATACAGCCACAAGTTGTGGAACTAACTGAAAGCTTACCATTTTGGAGGTTTTTTAGAGCATGCATGTTTTGAATTTGTAATCTATTGGAGTTTCTCTCAAATGCATTCTTTCAAGTTAACTTTGATTTATATATTCATATCTATTTCAACAGACATCCCAATAGCTGTCAAAAATATGTAGCATTTAAAAAAAAATGCCAGTAACTGATATTTACATGTTTGGGGATTAAATTAATGCTGTTTTCAGCATGTCACAATTTTCATTAGCATCATAAAATCTTTATTGTGTTACAGAAAGTCTTTATCAATTATTTTTCCCACCATGGCCTTCTAACACACAAATGACTTGGTAATACTGTTGTAAAAAAATCTTTGAGGCTGTCATCACTTCAGACCATTGTACGTTAACAATTTTCTGGTCATGAAACTGCAATGTTTCTTTATGTTAACAAAACCAAAGGCTTGTTTGAAGTAACTGGTATTTTGTATAAATATTTGTACAGATAACAGACTCTGCTTTTGTACTATAGATTATGTGGATTTTGTTTTATAATAAATGCTTTTAAAAGAAATGCTTAGCAGCCATTTTATGTGCAAAGCTGTTTCGTCACCTACAGTAGAGACAACCAGCCAGTATCACAACTGTTTTAGAGACTATTTAAGATAAGGATAGTGCTGTCTCCTTGGTTTTAATTTTAAAATGTACAACAACAGTGAGAGCTGGAAAGCAAATCACCTTTAGAATTAGAGTTGTTAGCTACAGAACTTACCACAAGTTTGTCAGCATCATGACCTTACAAAAATTGTTACACTATATAGGAACAATCTCAATTGTTCTGACTAGGCCAGATCTGATCTGTATTTCTTTTTTAATTGTATTATATCTTTTAAATGGATGCTATAGGATGTCAAAGTAATCTTTTAAATAATGACTTCTTTTTTTTTTATGGTGAACATACTTGAAAACTGGTTCCATTGAGTCTAGTTTTGTCTTGATTTGTGCCATCAATATTGGTGGTCTCAGGTTTGTGATTTAACCTAGAAGTCAAAATGATTTTTAGTGGAGATACCCCTTCTCCTGTGTGCTGGTTAGATGGGACTCAGACTGAAGTGTTCCTGAGCAGTCGTGGTGAAGTCCAGTTCTGTTTCTTCTGATTTTTCCAGGCTAAAGAAAAAACAGAGCATACACATACAGAGACCTGCTTGTTTCCTACAAAGTTCTTCCAGATTTTGCATTATACTGAACCAGGAAATGTCAAAAGATTTTTCCTCTTAGTCACATTATCCTTGCTAGTAATGCTTAATATAAATGGACCCTGGAGCAGCCATATGATGACTGCCTACACCTAGTGATTTATACCATCACTGATTAGGATGGATTTGTAGCTTGAAGGAAAATGACAAATCTGAACTTCTGGTGTTCTGCTCAGCCTGGAACAGGCCTTCCATCAGGCCTATTGTGTTAGAAAAGTTGGACCAAATTACCCAGGAGGACAGAAAGATTTTTAGGATTTCATATGGCATGAAGCAGAACTCTTCTTTCTGGAACTCCTGGCTGTAGCTAGGCTTCCTCTCCTGTAAGATGCACAAGGTCCTCTTGGAGTGGACCCTGACACTGGCTGGTTGCAGGGAGGTGTCTGATACACACAATAATACAGATTTCTGCACAGCACACCTGCCATTCTGACCCCTCCAGTACCTTAATCCCAGATGCTTCTTGAAACCAGAGGACACAGTATTTTCTTTTTGCTCCAGAAAAGCTTGCTCACCTGTCTGGATGGATCTTTGTAGCCTTACACTCCCACAGCTTACAGATTTCTTAAGCTTTGGTACATCATTTGTCTGAACAGAATCTGAATACATTCCCAGGGCTGAACCTGTGGTCACAGGGAAGAGTGTCTAATTCCAAACCCACTGGTCCTGACCTTTTACGAAATAGCCCCAGCTGTTACTGTCTGTGGCAGGGCAGAGCAAAGTGTTTGGCTGATTTTGTGCAGCATCACTGAGGACTGAACTGAATAACTGTGTCTGGACGTGCTAGGAAGTGGCTAAAGTGGTTGAAATGCATTCTGCCACAGCATGGGTGGCTCACAGCTGCGCTCAAGAACAGCCTGGTCCTAAACAATTCAGCTCCATGGATCTCCTTCCATGCTTTATGCCAGCCTCAAAGCTTCCATCCACATGGTGGTTGCTCCACAAGACAAACATCATAAATAACTAATGCCTTTCCTTTCTCCTCCTTTCTCCTAGCTTTTATTGCTGAGCAGACATCGTGTCACATGGAATATGTCCCTTTGGTCAGTGTGGGAGATGTCCTCTCCCAAGATCCTGCCTGCCCCCCAGCCTGCTGGTGAGGGGTTAATGCTGGACAGATAGTACTGGTGCTGTGGGAGCGCTGCTCAGGAGCAGCCAAAACACGGGGGTGTTACCAACAATGCAAAGCACAGCACCATGAGAGCTGATCTGGGAACACGAGCTCCATGCCAGGCAGACCCAATACAGTGAGCTAACTGTGCCCACATGCTGCCAAAAAGCCCATGTACACTTATGGGGAGGAGTTCATGTGAAACTAATGCTTTTTAGGACAGGTATGGTTGTTTTCACCCACCTGTGCTCTGAGGGGTTTAATGCAGGCTGTCCTTTGAGTGAACGGCTAGGGAATGGCAGGGCAGCCTTTGAGGCCATGGGTGGTGCTGTGGAGAGCAGGGTGGAGGGAAGGCAGTGCATGCTGTGTGGTTTCTGCAGGAGCAGCACTGCAGCAGGCTGCCCACATCCCTGCTGACAGCACAGAGCTGCACACAAACTTCCACTGAGGAGGGCAGGTGGTTGCTGGTTGCTGTGCTCAGAAAGCACAGAGAGAACGAGGGTTGGTGTGCACAGGAGCCAATGCTGTTGTGGTTTTAGGCATCACAAAAGGGCATTTGTCTATAATTAAGGCTGGAGACAAAGGTAGCATCTGAGAAATGGAGGCTTGATGAGCCAGGCTAATTGCTGGACTCTGAGTATATTGAAGAAATGAAGCAAGGATCGTAACTGCAAGGGGTATTGCCAGATCAGCTGGCTAAGATCACAGCTCCTGTGAACACTCGGACAAGCAAGTGGGTCTGCCCACTTTGGGTTTTGACAGATTCTTCACAGAACGCAACAGCTGGAAGAGGCATGGCAAGGGCAGGATAAAGTTTTGAATTTCCTCTTGCAATTAGAAACTAGTCTGTTGTCTGTAATTAATATGAACAGTAAATAGGCTTGAAGCTGGAGTGGCTTTTGGAATAGAAAAATGTCAACAGTTTAGATATATTCTGGACAGACTGCAAAGACAGGATCCGGGCCTGCCCTAATTGGGGTTAATGCCTTCTGTTACAGTTTCCCAAAGGCAAAGCTACTTTGGCAATAAATCTGATATAAGGGCTAGCAACAGCTTTGACAATCTTTTACTTGGGGAGTGATGTTTGTTACTGAACTTTGCATGGCCTAGAAGGGTATAAGAAAGACTCATGAGAACAGGGACAATACTTTCCATTGTATTTTAATTTGGCTTACCAGGCTATTGTTACAGGTTTAATTAGGACTTAATTCTTAGACAATTTCTCTCATAGCTATCTGAATTCCTTCTAGGTTGTAAGGATACAGATTTAGTGCTTATGCTCATTTTACTGTAGTCATTGTACATAGGCAGTCACTAAAAATGAGAATAGAATTTGGGCATCTGGCTTCAAAGGTTTGTTCATTCCACTGCTATACATAGCCTACAGCATTTGGAAGGGTTGATATCCTTAGCTTCTCTTTCCTGTTGTAGGTGGTTGCACCAAAAGCCCAGGTGCTGGGAACAACAGAGCGGCAAGTGTTCAGTAGTTGTATTCCCTGGATCCAGACTAGACAGAAATGCTCAGGTAGGGGAGAGCTCATGAGCTGAGGTGCTGTCATGGTTTAGGAATGGTACTCTCCAATTCAGTGCCCCCACCAACAGCAACAACAGTGTAACAATAGTTTAACAGAAGTGTAAAAAAGTGGACAAAGCGGGGGTGATTTACATGCACAATGCTCGCCAAGGCCAAGATAATGAAAACCAATGGTGGAAGGCTTCCGTCTGCCTGCCACACTTTTCCCTGACTGGAAAAGAAACCCTTTCTTCTCAGAAGTGAGGGAAAAAGGGAAAAAGGTTCCCTTCCCACTCAGTTCCCATTCCTTCTTGTTAATGCCTGATATGCTACAGGAGCCAGCAATAAACTGAAGCCCAGGTGTTTTACATTTCTCAACCTGAATATTAAACTTACCCCTTACAGGAAGGTTAATAAGGAACCTTGGCAGGTACGTGAGTATTTTATGGATTTTAGTCCTCATTCTTACCCCTTTCCTCTGCAGTTTTAGCCGCTCTATCCATGAAACACCGAAGTCTAAAGTTAGAGGCAAGGTAAGCAAGTGGTCAGAGGACCTGTTTGTTACACCCAGTTCCTGGGGAACAGTGTTACCTGGGGGATGAATGCTGTGTGTGAACAAACTCAGGAAGAATTAAACAGGGTTCAGGGAAGTTCCAAGTTTGAGAATCTAAAATGTAGAAAGCTGACTGCTGTATCTGTACAGGATGAAGCAGCACATTTCAATTGAAAGCTGAATGGGAACCCACTTGTCTTTACTTGTAAACTTGCTTGGAGGACCAGACCTGAAACATCAGGAACTGGTGATGAATGAGATTGAGGAATATGTACATCCTGTCCGAAATTGGGCCTTGTGAGAGATACTGTATTTTGTGTCATTTTATAAGTTGGTGTCTTGTTTCCATCTAGAACTGAGGGTAGGTTTTGTGAATTGAGCACTTGAAGAGTCTAGTTTATTTCCAGATCCTGCTAGATTTCTAGAGATGTAGCCAACAAGGAAACATTTAGAATCCCATCTTCAGTCTTGTTCCAGAAGTACTTCTCAGAGGTTAGGCCTTGTAAAGACAGTAGCAGGTGTAGGGACAAAATCTTCTCAGCCTTACAACAGAAGATTGGATTTCATTGCCATGAGTGCATTTAAGGCTGGGGAAGAAAGACCTGAAGAAGCACAGGATGGCTTTTCAGCTTGCTCCCAAAAAAAAAAAAAGAAAAGGGAGAGGGCAGGTCTCAAAGGAGCAGAATCTTTTCTTCCAATTTTGCTAAAAAGTTATTTTTTTCTCTGGCTAGAGAAAAGTAAATGACAGTCATCTTAAAGGGAATTTTCAATTCCTTCATATGTTCTGTGTCATTTGAGGTTGTTTAAAACACTTTAAATTACAGTATATTTTGAAGGTGGATTAGTGTTTTCAAATTTATTTATTTATTTATTTAAATTGGAGTGGCATGTTCAACCCTCACATTTTTATGTCAAACACTTCTGGTTTTTGGAACCTGTCGAATTATATGCAGCCTCCCCGGTGCCCATTACAGGGGGGCAATCACTGCCCTAGTCCTCCTGGCCACATCTGACATTTATGGGGAGACATCCGTGTTAAAATATACATAAACACTTCAGCGCTTAGTACTAAGCAAAGCCACAAGGTGGCACAGTCATCTGCTCTGAAGAGTTGCTCACCAAACTTCATTTCCCAAAGTAAACACAGCTTCAGAGCTTCCCTTTTCAAGGGGGAATCACCCAGCCTCTCTCCACCCCTGCATTCGATTTCACAGAGTAAACACTGATGGTGGGTGTAGCTTTCCTGAGAGTGAGATTTTTGTTGTATAATAAAACCCTACTATGGAAATACTTACATGGCAATATTTTGCTGCTGCTGCTGATTTTTCTCAGCCCTAGAAAATCTGTAACAGTAAACCCCCTTTTTTGCTGGTGGAAATAGCATCTCTACTAGGCAATGGTTTGTTTGGTACCTAATTTCAGCATTAATATCATGAGGCTTATGCAGGCTTTCAGAACAAGTTAATTTATTTACCTATCCCCTCATTTTCTTCTTTGGAGGGAAACGTGGAAGGTATGGAAATCCTGACATGAGAATCTGGGAAAGGCAAATGCCCAGAGGGAACAAATGATCTTTTGGGGGAGAAAAAAAAGAAAATAATGTCCTTATAGCACTTGTTTGCAGAGACACCTGCATTTGTCAAGGACATAGGGAGGATTTAGCATCACCAGGAAAAAGCAGAGCAGTAAAGGGAATCATCAGCATATCTATCATTTTCTCTTTTCTTCTTGCCTACCATGGAGTAAGTGCAGACACTTGGAGCTACTTCTGTTTGCTGACTGTTGTTTGACAGTAGGTGGAAATAATTTCTCTCATGTACACTGTTTTCTTTGTCTTTGTCTTAATAAGAAATATGCCAGTGCCCAACCTGTGCACAGACATCCTGGTCCTTTGGGCTGGAAGAGCCAGTGTTTTGCTGTTTATTCTGAAAGACACCCAGCAATGATGCATCTTTGCTTGGTGTTAAAAAGTTCTTACAACTCATCCTTTTGGTGCTGTTGAAAATAGTTATTTGTCTATATACATATATACACACATTTTCTTCCCTGTCCCTCACTTCTGTACTGTCCCTTTTTGGAGGTTATGTATATAAAATTGCTATGTGTATTGCATCTCTCTAGATATATATTTATCATTTCTACATATGTTTAGATATGAGTGCTTGGGAATCCTGAGGCATTAACTAACTATCCTTGACTCTGTTGAATTGAAATCAACCCCTGTATATATCCCAAGTCAAGCCAGATTCCCATGTAGAAAATGTACATTTATTCCCCTGTTCATCACTTCTGTACTGTCCCTTCTTTGAGCTTTGCTCCATGCCACAGGCTTAAATGGTTGTGCTGACCCTCCTGTTCCTTGTGAAGGCTTCATTCATGGGGCAGATCAAACCTCAGGGACACGAGTATGATTCTCTAGGGTCCCAAGGCTGCTGTAGGAGCTGGCAGAGCTGGAAAGAGCCAGACTCAGGGCTGAGTGCTTGCAAATAATGTGTCCAAACAAAGCCTGCTCCAAAATGTGCTGTTTATCAGTTGCAGAAGTCCAGAGTTTAATTCAACAAGAATGAGATCAAACTTCTAGAACTGCTTTGCTTTTCCTGTCCAGAGGGCAGAGATTTACTTTGGGTGGCCTTTCTCTTAGTAGTTGATGAAATGCTTGAAGACCTCCTCCTCCTTGCATGGGAAATCAGAAGTCTGAAACATCTGTGAACTCACACCGTGTACACGTGAGGCATGTGGGAGTGCAGCAACTGATGACCTAATGAGAACAAGTAAGTAGCTAGAACTCAGTGTCTGCTCCTGGCCCCTGCTGTTAATTCCTTCTGTACATTGTGTGGGCTTCCGCCACTGAACTTCACCAAATGTCTAAAATGTGGCAGCAGTGTGTCAGCAGGGGCATATTCTCAGTCCCTCCCACAGGCTGAGGTGCCTGAGCACCTTCATCTGGACTGCTGCAAGGGGAAACACTACACTTCCCCTCCTGTAGGACCATCACTAGCAAGAAGGGGTAGGACTGCCCCAGGAGAATGGATCTTTTTTGTGGCAGCTTGAAGTTAGGATGAAAAATTAGTGAAAAGGCATCTCCACTGCGTTATTTTTTCCCAGTCACTGTGCATCTTCCCCTGTCCTGCCAGAGTCTGACAGAGCAATTGTATTCTTGATCAAAACATGCCACCTGCTGTTTGTTAGAAGGGAGACATGTATTGTCAATAAAGCCAGTGCATAAACTAACCAAACTGGAAATGTATTTGCATTGCAAAACCAGTCAAAAGTCCTGGGTGCCACATGTTAGAGTCTGACCTTGGCCACCGTACAAAAATCAGCTGGCAACACTGCACTCTTAGAATCATAGAATCGTTAAGGTTGGAAATTACCTACAAGTAATAGACTTTAACCATTAGCATAGAACTACTGTGTTCATCACTAAACCTTGTCCCAAATTGCTGCATCCACATGTCTTCTGACCACTTCCAGGGATGGTGATTCCAGCACTCGCCTGGGCAGCTTGTTCCAATGCCTGACAACTCTTTCAGTGAAGACATTTTTCCCAACATCCAGTCTAAACCTTTCCTGTTGCAACTTGAAGCAGTTTCCTCTTGTCCTGTCACTTGTTACTTGGGAGAAGACATCAACTCCCACCTTGTGACAACCTCTCTAGACTGATAAGATCCCCCTGAGCCTCCTTTTCTCCAGGCTGATCATCTCCATCCCCTCAGGTGCTCCTCAGAAGCCTTGTGTTCCAAAACCTTCTCCAGTTTTGTTGCCCTTCTCTGGACTCACTCCAGCACCTCAATGTCTTTCTTGGAGTGAGGGGCTCAAAACTGAACCCAGGATTCATAATGTGACCTCATCAGTGCTGAGTACAGATCCTTTCCCTAGTCCTGCTAGCCACACTATTTCTGATGGCCAGGATGCCATTGTCCTTCTTGGCCTCCTGGGCACTGCTGGCTCACGTTCAGCCACTGTCAACCAGCACTCCCAGGTGCTTTTCTACCTGACAGCTTTTCAGCCACTTTCCCCCCAGCCTGTAGCATTACATGGGTTTTTTTGTCACCCAAGGGCTGGGCCTGGCACTTCACCTTGAACCTCATGCAATTGGCTTTGTCCCATCGATCCAGCCTGTCCAGATTCCTCTGCAGAGCCTTCCTACCCTCTAGGAGGTCAGTGCTCCCGCCCAGTCTGGTGTCATCTGTGGACTGACTGAGGGTACTCGATCCCCTCATCCAGATCATTGATAAAGACGTTAAACAGGATTGGCCCCAACATTGAGCCTTGGGGAGCACCCTCTCTGAATGGCCACCATCTGGATTTAACTTCAGTCACAACCATCTCTGGGCCCAGCCATCCAGCAAATTTTCTACTGAGCAAAGAGTGCACACAACCAAGCCATGAGCAGCCAGTTTGTCCAGGCAATGCTGTGGAAAATGCTGTCAAAGGCTTTATTAAAGTCCAGGCAGGCAACATCCACAGCTCTCCTCTCATCCACTAAGTGGGTCACCTGGTCATAGAGGCAGATCAGGTTGGTCAAGCAGCAGATGGGTTTCAGAAACCCATCCTGGCTGGGCCTGATCCCCTGGTTGTCCAGTATGTGCCACATGCTGGCACTCAAGACAATCTGCTCCGTGACCTTCCCAGGCACCAAGGTCAGGCTGACAGGTCTGTCCTTCCCCAAATCCTCCTTCCCACCCTTCTGTAGATGGACATTACAGGTGCTGACTTCAGCCAGCTGGGAGCCCCCTGGTTCACCAGGACAGCTGACAAATGGTTGGAAGTAGCTTGGCAAACTCTTCCTGCAGCTCCCTCAGTGCCTTTGGGTGGATCCTATCGGGGCCTACAGCCTTGTGTATGTCTAGATGTGTAGCAGGTCACTGACCATTTTCTCCTGAATTACGAGGGCTTCATCCTGCTCCCCATCTCTGCCTTCCAGCTCAGAGGGCTGGGTACCTGGAGAAAAACTGATCTTGTTATTAAAGGCTGAGGCAAAGAAGGTATTAAGCAGCACAGTCTTTTCCACATCCTTTGTCACTATTGATCTGCAAATGCTGTAGGCCAGCAAGACCAGAGCCTGGACAACCTTGCAGGTTACTGCCTTCCATCCAGAGCCAAAGCACACAATTGGCACTGCCTAAAAAAGCCACAGTGCAAGCAAACACCCCTGCTGCCTCCAGCTGGAAGTTCCTAACACAGGGCAAGGAAGGGTCTAGCCAGGACAGCGAAACTGCTGTTGAAGCAGATTACAAGGCAACGCCCAATGTCTGCTTCATAAGAGCAGTGATAACAGAGGAGGCCCCTGGGAGGAACCACCGCCTCTGTGAAAGGGAAAATTCCCAACGGAGACACCATAACATGCTTTAACTTTTGGTCAGCCCTGAAGTGGTTGGGTGTCTGTGAGAAGGAGGTGAGGTGTCCTGGGACTTTTCAGCTGGTACCTGGGCCTGGATGGCTTTTGGGATGCTATTGAGTTGACATTCTGTAGCACAGAGGCAGAACCGCAACCCTCTTTGATGTTGTGCATGCAGTCCTGCCCCAGCACTGCCTCCTAGATTGTCTGCCTGTTGCTGCAGAGCGGTCCCCACGGTCCTAAAGGAGTCTGCAGGACAGCCACAGGTCCCTGGAAGGGCTGGGAGACACCATATGCTCTGCAGAGAGGGAAGGAGGGAAGAAGGGGTTAAAGGACAGAGGGAGGGACGGCTACATTAGCAGATGTCCAGGGCTGAAAAGTAGGTCACCTATTTCTGCCTGGGGAGTGATTGAAAATCGACACTACATCAATGCCCGAACAAAGCCGAGTAATACAGCAAGGAATGAGCCTTAGAAGACTGATAGAAATCCTCCAAGTACACGCACAGCTTTTCTAACACACCATACAGAGCTATTAATTGAGACTAATTAAAAAAAATTTTTACCCACATAAACGTATATACAATCACATAAGAGGAGGGGCTAATGGAGAAAAATTGAATGAAAAACACCCAATAAGAGCAGAATTTATCTTATTATCCATGTGCAAGGCTTGGACAGATGTTCCAGGTTTTTCTTAGCAGCCTTATGCACATTATTTAGGCCTAGACTCTCAAGGCTAAGTACTAACTCCTGTTGATGCCTTTGTGAGTCCTGGTAAGACATACACTTGCAAATACTTCTGAGCTTGTGCTCCTCAGTGTGCCTGTGTCTCTGTTAGCATGAAAAGTTTCCATAGCATGACTGAAGCAGGTCAAGTGGTCTCTGCAAGGCACTCCCTTCCTCAGATGTTGAAATGACATGAACAGTTAATTGCAATCACCTACACTTTTCAGGAACCTAATCCCATGCTATGAGGGCAAGAAGGTCAGGACAGATGGGATGAGAATGAGATGAAATACAGGAAATTAGATGGGTTTCTCCAGTCAGGTCAGGGTAGAGTCATTCAGTATTTATATTTTTTAATTTATTAAAAAAAAAAAAAAAAAAAAAAAAAAAAGACAAATTCTGATAGACATAAAAGCAGCCCTAGCACATAATGATCACTCCTGACACAACATTATCCCCACAGGATAAAAGCTATTGGACTCACAGTAACACATAAGATCTTTCAGGTAGGAAAAAACAATGGACTCTTATTATTTTGAATAATTTGTTCAGAAAGCAGAATATTTCTGAACTTTTATAGATTTTTAAATGCCTTAATGAGAAACTTCTGCAATACTTTAAATGCTGCAGAAAACACATGGGTGTGGAGTTTATCTGTTTGGGGTATCACAGTCACCAGGCACTCTTCAGAGCTCTCTGGTGCAGGATGTTCCAAGCACAGCTTAAAAACTCTTATTCATTGATGTCCTATTTCTTTCACACCAACAGTGAAATGACTTTTTGAAAAGAAGCTGTCAGATGAAATCCTCAAACACGAGGAATTAAATCAGCTATCTAAAATCCAGACTTGGAGGGGGACTCAGGGAGTGTTACACATTTGCTACAGTCAAGTCCTTGGTGAGATCAATTGAGTTTGAAGATACTTGTTCTCAAGCAGGGGCTGAAGAACTACCCTTGCATTCTGGCATCTGTCTTGAACCATCCTAAGGTTAGTTCAAGCTCTGTTCAGCCTGGATATGGCATCCTTAGTGTGCCTGTGCCACGTTCCTAATTTAAAAAGGCTTAAATAGCATTGTCAAGTGGGTCATGAGGTCTCTGCAAGGCATTTCCTATCTCAGAGATGGGAACTACCTGCAGGGGTAATTGCACTCAGACTTTTTAGGAGCCTAATCCCTTTGACAGGGACTCCTCATCTTTGCATACATGTTCCACACCATGAGGGCAGCAGGTCAGGATATATAGGAAGAGAATGGGGCTGAGATAAAGAAAGCATCTTAACCTTCACAGTACTTCAAGGAAAATTATTTTTCCACCTTGTTTTTTCTTTGCTCATTTAGTCATCGTAGTTCTCAAAAGATGGGTCAGCTGATCACAGTAGTCCTCCCTGGCATTGAGACAGGGAAACATCTTCCTTTGTTGCTTCCTACCCAGTGGAACAATGGGTTAAAACCAGAGTCTGGCTCTGTATTTCAAGGTTGCAGTACTTAAACTATGTACAAGTTTTGATCTTGACCAGTTTGGGGGAATGACATACCCTTTTTTTGTGGTGGAGTTGAAGGGGAAGAAAGAAAAGATAAAGGAAAAGCTTAAAGCAAAAATAACCTGCAACTGCTGCTTATGACATGCACTTGATTAGATGACTGTGTTCACAAGTTTGCCTGGGTAATCCAGCCTGTTTCTATCATTTCTTTTGGTCCCCTGCTACCATTTCACAGAAACTCAGTAGTTACTAGGCAGCTGTATCATGGCTGGTTGGGAAATGACACAATATATGCACTTTGCACACTTGAAAAGCACCTTAATTTTCCTAGGAGAAGTACCATGAAGGTAGTTTCTCTAACTTGTTTTTCCTCTGTGCTAGTTTAATCAGCTTAGCTATTAAAAGATAACACAGGTTTAGGACTATCATTAGACCAGAGTGGTCATGTGGTTATGCTGGTAATTAGCACTGTTGCTGAACAGTGTGACATTTTTTTAATAGGTAACTACATAATAAAACCAGTACCTAGTGCACATCTAATGAAGCAGAAGAAAAAGGAACACTCTCTCTCCTGGGATCTGTATTCAAGTACTTGTCTAGCAGCTTTCTTCTCTCTTTTCTCCTCTGTCATATTAGTATCTCTATCAAAAGCATTTAAGTGCTTGAAATGGGATTAAGACACTGCAGTCTAAAATTGCAGTCCTGCAATCCTCCTGCTCAGCTGCTCTGTAGGCTTTAAGGTATCAAAAAATCCCTGGGAGGGCCCTGAGAGGGTCAGACAGGTGACATCTGAATCATGGTGCAGAAGCTCTGTATCATTTGGCCTGAGTCCCCAGGAGTTCAGTTTGGTCAGCATCCAAAATCCTAGGCCTACTTCCAGGATACTGGACTCTACAGATCAAGAGTCCTTAGGTATAGTCCTTTTCTTTTGAAGCACAGCCAGAGGGAAAAGAAATGGAGATAGGTGCTCCTTTTACACAGCAGTCTTAATGAGACTGTGATATAGCTCCTTTTGCCATGGAAATTCCAACCTGCACCTCCCAAATGTACCTATAATCACCAGATTACAAGCTCTCCTGGGGTGGGAAGGTGCTGCCAGGCTCCTGTCAGGTCAGTTAGGACCAGAGAAGGATGAGCAGTGTTGTACACCAATCATCCAAGACAATTTCTCTGTACCTGCACTGGGTGCTGCACGTGTATGTTGTTTAACAGATATTAAATTAAGTTCTGCTCACCTTTATGCCTGGACTTGTGTTTCAGCCTGAGATGCTTGTTGGAAACTACATTATTTCTTCTGCTTACAGTACACACTCTGTTTTATTACTAGAGCATAATTTGCTGCTGATGTTAATAACTGATGTACCCATGTCTTCCCCTGTTCCCCATGATTCCTAAGTGTTATGTTTGGATTGGAGATAACCTCCAACCCTTTTATCTGGACAAAATAACCAAAAGGCTCAAGGGAAACTGCCCCGCGTATATATGGGGATAGTGGTAGCACCAGGACCTAATGTTTAGGATCATTAGGCTTCTGTTTCTTCACCCATTTTTCCATGTAATAAGGTTTATGGAGCTTCCAACAAATTATGTCAAATTGCCTTTTGACCATGCCCTCACCAGTGACTGTTTGCTCTTTTAGAAAGTGGATGGGAAGAAATTGGTGCTTTGCCCATACTGCTGGCACACCTTGCCAGCCTTCAGCATCCTCTCAGAAAAAGACAGGATTCATCCCAAGAGGGATGGGGTTGATTAGTCAGGACAGCTTTCCTGTGCAGCCACCCAGCAGGCTCCCATACCTGCATGCTGGGCCCACGCTGTCCACTTTGCTGGCAGGTCAGCAAAGTTAACAGGTTCTGTCTGCTTTTTGCTCCCAGGTGATATGCCATCGATTGCTAGTGCTGGTCAGGTGGGAGAAAAGGATGACCAATACTGATATATGGTCTCCCATGGAGATGGAAGGGGGATGGCCAAAGCTCTCAAGTGAAAACAAAATGGCCTGGTGCCAAAACCTCCCTCCATGCCTATGTTCTTTCCAGCAGGGCCACAGGCATGGTATGGAGGTCCAACCCTACTCCCCAGCAGCTTTGCCTTAGAAATGCTAATAGGATCAATGCTTGAAATGAGATTAGAAAACTGAACTTGAACATTTTGTTTCAACTAAATGGATTAACTTGTGGGTCTAGTGCAGTCAAACACCCATGTTCACCCTCAGCAGCATAACCATGAAGTTATTGTTCAGAAATGCTCCTTCCCTCTTCTTAAAGCTACTTAGTTTTCGCAATTTTAATAAGATGTTGAGCTAAACATTAAATCATTAAAAATCTTTAATAGGCTTTATTGTCTCCTGAACTATAAGATGAACAATGGATTTTGTAAGGGTTATGATTAAACCAGAGGTGTCTCTGTCTTGGCTGACCTTACTCTACAAATATTCTTTCAGTGTTAACAGAGATGGGGACTCTGGTGCAAGGCACCCATTGTCCCTCTTTTTCTGTGTCTGTTTCCTACATTTAACTTGTCAGTGCTCAGAAGAGTGAACCTCAACCAGATTAAAAGAGGTTAAGCTATGACTTCATTTTATGCCTGAGTTGATTGAACAGCCAGATATCACCACTGGGGAGGTTCAGCTCCAGACCTGTGTGCAGGTGTTCCCATTGCCTTGCAGGCCCTGGTCCTTCCCTGTGCCTGTGGGAAACCCAAGTCTGCAAGCTGGGTAAACTAGAAACAAATGACCTCTCATAGGATCCCTCAGCTGCCCTGGGGGGACAAAGGGAAGAAAACATGTTGGTAGGGACAGGACTATGGTTGTCTTGACAGAGCTGAAGCAGAAACACACCTCACATGCTCATTACGGTTCTGTAAGAGCAGCAGCAGCTAATGGTGAAATGCTGCTGAAAGGCTACAGTCCTGCCTGCCCTCCTCTGCTGTCATATCCAGCAATTGCAGAGCCACAAGACAAGCTGGCTTGGCAGGCTGTGCCACTCTTGGGAAGACAAGTTTGTTCTCCAAGGTGTGGCAGAACTGCTGAGTCACAGCAAGCCCTAAGAAATGCTTCCCCTGGCACCTGCAGAGAATCCACCTGAGCCCACCAGCTCCTGGAGGGAGCACAACTATGGCTGAAGGGTTATAGGTGCACACTGAGGAAACATGCTCTGCATCCTTTAATGGGGTGATAGTGACTGAGCAGGCTGATTATTTGTAAATTTTTTATTTGCCTATCACTTTATTCTGAGGAAGTGGCTTCCCTGAGGGAGTAGAGGAATTAATCAGAAATGCTGTCTCTCAAAGTGCCACAGGCAGCAGCCATCACCAAGTTAAGATACTGACACTTGAAATCCTAGCCTAGTGATTTAGTAAAACACAATCAAGCTTCAGGTCCATTGCCTAAAAGTTAGAGTTCTCCTGCCAGCAATAATATACTACAGTCACCTGAAGCAGTCTAGGTTTTTGTTTCTGATTTGCCTGTAATTACAGGCACAGGAATGGTGTGGAGATCTTCAGATTTGCACATAACTCCCAGGGATAAAGGACTGGGATTTCACTCTTTTGCCTCTGGTTCAGCTTACTGTGTGATGTTGGGCAAGCCAAAAAAACCTCCCCATTTCCCCAGCTGTTCCGTAGTGTTTTGAGATCCTCTTTGTAGACATGAAGTGTTTCTACCTTGAGGAAGTCGTGCCCTGGCATTAGCAATTTATATGGGTAATGGCAGCTCCACCTGGACAGTAGTAGTTTTAAAAAATAATTGCACAAAATCCAGATTTAGAAATATATAGATAGGAAATCTCTAAGATAAGAACAGGGCCTATGAAGTCCCAAACTTTTCTGGAATTGTGATGGTGGTGATAGGACTCTTGAAAATCAGACATGTGCCGGTGCAAATAATTATCCTGCCTCTTCTGAGTTGAGAGGCATCCCTTGCTGCCAGGGCACATTTGCTCACAATATAGGATGTGTCCACAGCAGCACAGTTTAACACTTAGTTATCTGTGAGGACATGCTTAATATTTACAGGAACTATACTACGTACCTAACTATTTTACTGTTGTAGCTGTTCTACACTCAAGCTATTAATCCCCTCTCCAGATACCACTTCTGGTNCCACAAAAAAAAAACCAGACACAGTGAAAGGAAAGAAAACAAAAAAAAAAGACAGCTAAAATAAATGTGGAACAAATACAGTTTAGAGAGCTTTCTGGACTGACCACTAGCTGAAATGATGAATAAAGAAACAATGTCCCATTTAATGTCGATTGTTTTGAGGATAATCCTTTTTTTTTTTTTTTAAGCAAAAACCAGGCTGTACACTCAGAGACCTAACTGTGTAATTCTGTGCAGTAGATATCAGCAAATACATTTCATGCTGCAGAGTTTTTACCATGTGTTTGTGACACATTAAGATCACATGTATCCATAACTGCTGCAGCTCCCCTGACTTATTCAGGCAGAATGAGACGATCATGTGTCTGTGCTGGCAGCCAGCAATATCCTATTAACAGAAACAACCCACCAGGCTCACAGCTTGGGGAGAGCTTCTGTTCACAGGGGTTTTGTAAAACAGGGATGTTTTACTGAGCAGTAAAATACTGATATACTGAAGGAGGACAAGCACAAGCACAGCTCTTAGTAGGATAATGCATGCTGCAACTCAGTCTTTGGGAGAATCAGTAATGCCTGTAGAGAGGACAGGAGCCAAATCTTGGTCAACTGGTAGGAAAGACACAGGAACACAAAGAAGGCTGACATTGTGGCCAGCTTTTTATGCAATAAGAATTATGAAACCAAGCACCTGAGCAGCTGGCAAGAGTTTCCTGGATAAAGCACAAAGGCCAGGCCACATTAGCCTGTTTGCAGCTATTGTAAATCCGGTAGCTACCTTTTCCTTAGAAGCAAGTGTCTTAACCTATCTTTCTGTATTTAGAGAAACCCTAAGCAGCATATATCCTATTTTGAAATTCTTGAACAGAATTGTGAAGGAGAAGATGTGGAGTCCCTCTCATCTGAAAAGGACACACAGAGAAACGTAAGCAAAGGCTGTAAATCGTTTACACTGCTATTACACTGTCCCTTTGTCCAAAACCCTAGATGTTTTATGTAGAGACACGCTCCCATTAGCACCTTGTTCTTGTAGACCAAGGTTTGAGCCCATTTCTAGCTTGGATCACTGAAAAAGGTGCTGCTTTCTGCAGCAGCACCCTCAATATTTGTCTCTTCATGATACCACTAGCTTTCTCTTAATGGGAGCAGACCTGCTGATTGTTTTTCAATAGGATGTAAGTACAGCTGTACTGAGCTTAACTTTGTCAGATGAGCATGTGAAGATGTGAAGATACATTATTCACAGAAGAGTTGCTTTATCCTAGACTGCTGATTCATAATGAAGTTAAATAAATATATTGTTTTCCCCTCTCTTTGGTACATGAAATAAACACAGTGCTACCCTTCAGTTTTCATGTCGTCTACATGAGAGGCCTGCAAGAACTACCCTAATACTGAACTATAATTTCAGCTCAGTTGTTTCTTTCTCCAATGTAACTAAATAAATTAATGAGTCCTTGCCTTAACTAGCCTATGCCCTCTTAAAAAGAAACCAGTAAAAACCAGATTGAAACCTGACAAAATCCCATTGAAGCCAGGCAAAAGCCCCACCAAAACCAGACAAAACCTGTGCATGAAGGCAAGGCAGGTACCTGATGTTAACCTGGCTGGGCAGTGTCCAACAGAGACATGGATGTCATCCTGACAGTGACATTCTTAAACCAGGGAGGCTGCCCTGAGGCGCTAAGGGGCTCGAGCCAGAGGAGTCACCACCTTTTTGGGCAGAGGTGATTCAGGAGGCTTTGTGAGGGAAGGTCAAAAGCATCCTGGCTGGCCAGAATTTGTTCATGCCTTTAAGACGCAGGGCGCTCAACACGCACTGTGGGTGTCCTGTGCCACTTGTGGAGCACAAGGGGCTGCCTGTTCAGGTGTGTGCCACCTGAGCTTTCCAGCAGAGGCCCTTGCCCGCCGTGCTCAGCCAAGCAGGGCTGCAGTGCAGCAGCCACACCAGCGGCTCCGCAGGTGGCAGACAGGGAGGTTTGCCAAGGCTGAGGCACAGCACCGGCCCCGGATCTCACACACGTTCATTCCAGAGCACTTTGGGCTGTATCTGGAATAGTGTGGCCACAGGACCAGGGCAGTGATTGTTCACCTGTACTGGGCACTGGTGAGGCCACACCTTGAGTGCTGTGTCCAGTTCTGGACCCCTCACTACAGGAAGGACACTGAGGTGCTGGAGTGACTCCAGAGAAGGGCAACGGAGAAGGGTCTGGGGCACAAGTCCTGTCAGGAACAGCTGATAGAGCTGGGGATGTTCAGCCTGGGGAAAAGGAGGGTCAAGGGAGACCTTGTCACTCTACAACTGCCTGAAAGGAGGCTGTAGCCAGGTGAGGGTTGGCCTCCTCTCCCAGCCAACAAGCAGGATAGGAGGAAAGGGCCTGAAGTTGCACCAGAGGAGGTCTAGATAGGATATTAGGAAAAATGTCTTCACTGAAGAAATTGTCATGAATTAAGAACAGGCTTACCAAGAACTGGTGCAATCAACATCCCTGAAAGTGTTCAAAAGGCAGGTGGAATTTGGGGACATGGTTTAGTGATAAGCAAGGCGGTGTTGCTGGTTGACGCCTGGATTTGATCACTTTAAAGGTAGTACTCGGAGACCTAACTGTGTAACTCTGTGCAGTAGATACCAGCAAATACATTTCATGCTGCAGAGTTTTTACCATGTGTTTGTGACACATTAAGATCACATGTAACCATAACTGCTGCAGCAGTTATATATACCATTTCTAACCCTAACGATCCTATGGTTTTATAAAACACACTCTGCCGGATCTTAGGCGGCGTTGGAGGCCTCACGGGCACCTGCACGGCGGCAGGCTCAGGAAGAGGCAAGTCCCGCCGGTGCANTGGACGGAACGGGTTTATTTTTAAATGGAATCTCCTTCCTTTATTGGTCGAGAGAGACGCCTGTCAGCGTGACGTTGCCTTGTTGCTAGGCTGGGAAGGTGGGAATCGAGGTGCACCCGCCCCGTGCGCTGATTGGCCAACGGGAAGCCGAGAGCCCGCCACCATCCGCGTCCCACCCTGTTGCAGTCGCGTAGCCGAGTGACTGACAATGGCCTGTCGGCCAATGAGAGGCCGAGCTCCGCACAGCGCCCAATAGAAAGGGGTGAACCGGGGAGAGGGGCGGTGCCG
>VXBC01004925.1:511313-587164 GCA_013399945.1 Ploceus nigricollis | reverse complement strand
GTCCGCCATCTTGGAGCGTCGGTGATGGTGGCGAGCGGAGGTTTTCCCGCCTGAGCGGAGGCACCCGGGGCCTGTGGCGGGGGTCGCGCTGCCGAGGTACGGCCAGGACGGCGCCGTGATCTCCGCTCCGCCGCTTCCAGGGGAGCAGCGCTCCGGCGGCGGCTTCTCCGCGGTGGCGCGGGCNTTAAGAGCGTAGCAGTGTTTGGGTAAGCTTTAACTGCTGTTAAATGCGTTTGGCAAAATCTCACTTAGAACCTGCCAGTTTTTCTGGTTTTGTTTTTTGTTGGTTGCTAAGAACTTTCCAAAGTGTAAGGGGGAATTAGTGTTTTAGTCTATTTAGTGTCATACGAGATTATCTTGTATGACATAAGTGCAATTGAGGCTAAAGATCATTTCTGTCAGCATAAATGTTGTTTAAGTCAGAACAGTGGGATACTTTGAATGGGTGTGTTGCTATTTTAAAAAAGTGTTCTGAATGGAGAAAACTTAGGAGTAGGTGGATAGCTTTTGAAATGAATCCTTTGAGATGTTGACAACTTAAAAATGAAAGATTGTGTTACTTACTGGTGGTGGTATTACTTAGGTTTTGAATGCCCTTCAGTGGAATGAATAAGTGTGCTCTTACTAGTGCAGTGTGTTTTTGGATTGCACAAATACCTGTGTGGGGTTTTTTCCTGGGATGCTGAAAGATGGGAAGTCTCTCTGTTTCAGTGTTCCAGAAAGATTGCTGAAGTTATTTGAACTGAATGGTCTATTTCCAGTGCAACAGGCATTCAGATAAGGCTCTGATTACTTAGCTCTGTGTTATTTATGTTTTCAGTAGCAAGACGTGGACTCACTGAAGCTTGCAAGAGTTTCTTTATTATACAAATAGAAGATAACACTGCAGAATTACCTTTCAATATGTAAATTGTTAATGAAACGCCATGCAAAAGTGATATCCAGTTTACATGCTTTTCTTGACAGTTTGTATTTTTAAGTACTTGTTTAGGTCCACTTAAATTACTTGTTTTGTCCATCTATGATATTATTTGAACATAAGGGATTCTTCTTATTTGCTTTCTTTTTGAAATGCAGAATATATAGGCATTGAATCCTGCACTGTCTGGAGTTACTAAAAGAATTTATTTTCTAAAACTACTTGGAAATACTGTTTCGGCCAGAAGAACTGTTGGTGAAGTCTGTTTACAATGACCAAGGAAAACACTGAGTGAATTGAAAGGTGTAGTTTAGAAATTCCAGAAAAGCAACCTGTTTAACAGGAATGCCTTTAAGTAGGGTAGTGCATTGCAGCTTCTTTACAAGCCAGTTAGATTTGTATAGAAACTGCTGTAAGCATCACAGCTTTGGATTTTTTAAAAATACAATTCAACTAGCTGTTATTCCCTTATGGAATTAAAGATACTGAGTAGTTTATGTGTCTCTTCACAATACTGCCTGCAAACTGCTCACTTCTGCTGAGTTGCTGAAGTGAGCAAAAGTGACTTTTTCCTTTGGAATGTTTCTGTCTTGCACTTAAGGGAGGTGATGCTATAGCCTGTGTAGCACTCAGAGAATGAGATCGTGTTCCAAGAGTGAAATTCAAGTGAATTAGTAGATGGAACCTGAATTTAGCAGAGTCAGAGCAGAAATCTGGGTATGTAGCTTTAGTATTGACAGATGTTTAGAGAGTGAGCTCTGTTGTTATGGCTCAACATCTTGCTTATTTACTCAGCTTAAGCTTGACATGCATGTACTGTGAAATGCTAAAGAGCTAGCTCAAAACCAACCAGTCAGAAGGGAGAAATGTGTTGAAGAAGTGTCTGGTCCCCTCTCCTTTCTGTCCATTAATGTTCTGTTTTGTTCAAGTGCTTGAAAAGCCTTGAAGTATGTATTTAAATCCACAGTTAAAGATCGCAGCTAAAAAGTGGCTTATTGCAGTATGGTTGCAAAGAGCAGTGTTTCAGCTTAGTACATCTTTGTCGGTGGGAGAATTTGGTATTCACTTTTCTTGGGTAACTGAGTTAATTTATGGCCTTTGAAACTATGGTGGAAACCATGGCTTTTGTGCTTGGGCAGAAGAGGTGCTGGTATGAGCACAGTGATCTCTTTCTATGGTAAGGTAGGATGGCTTCAGCATATTGTGTGCCCTCTAGATTAGTCTTTTGTACTAGCACCTTCACCTGTGGTCCTTAAACTTGCTGTGTACTCCACTATCTCATATCCCAAGTTTAGGAATACTGTGTTATATCAAGTTAATATCTCACATCCAGATTCTAGAAGACCAGATGTCTGGTTGGGTTGTCCTAAGAGCAAGATGTGGAGCCATTGTTTTTGGCAAAACTTTTCACAATAATAAAACAGGTATGGGTAAATGAGAAATAATATCTTGCTTGTGTCTTCTTATTTTGCTAAGTTGGAGGAAGAGAGCAGAGAACTTGAGAAACTAGTGATCCTGATATTTTTGGAATGGGAAGCAAGCCTGAAAGATCAAGGAGAAGACGCGCAGAGAACACGAACATCATGTTGAAAGCTCTGCATAGCATGTTTAATTGTTTCTGTAGCGTGTCAGGGTGCCAGCATCTGTTTTAGAAACCATATGCTACTAAGCAACTGAAGTAAAATATTTTTCTTCTCTTGGATATTATATGTAGCTTTATAGCTAGTTTGGGACACTTCTCAGGAAGTGGAATAGACTGACTTGAAAAGATTGGGAGGACATGTGGTTTAAGCTTGCCTGTTTATGGAATAGCTCTTCACATAATATTGGCAGAAAAATTGTTGGTGTGAAATACATGATTTTCATGACCCTTGATTATTCAATAGCTTATATAACATGCCAAGAAGCATGTTTGAAATTGTAGATGTGATTTGGAATAGGTGAAAAAGTTCCTGCCTAACCCTTTGACTTTTTTTTCTTCTTGCTGTTAGTTCATACCGTCATCCCTTAATTCTGTTAAATGGATGTATCTTTTCCTCTTAATCGTGAAATGCTCAGTGTCAAATCTGTGGGATATGTTGCATGCCAGCTGTGGAAAAGAATAGCAAAAGCACCTTAGCATACAACCTTATGGACGAGTGAAGCCGTAACACTCCACTGGAGGGGAGATTTATGTTGTTAGGCCTGTGGGCACAATGGCAGAGAAGAGTGTCTGGAAAATGCAAAGTGGGGATTTGATTCATGAAGGGAAGGAGAGTAAAAAAGGAGAATAAAAAATGTATATATGCACAAGCAGAAACTGCCCAGTGGTGAGATTTGAGGATGGATTAGTTTCCTTGAAAGGTTCTTAAAACTTTATCCAATTTCATTTTGAATGAGATGGTTCCAAGCATTTATGCAGTTTAAGTTGTGCGTCTGTGAGGAGGTGGAATACATGGCCTGCTGGTCTCTCCCCTGTGTCCACTGGCCCTTCTTGAAAATGAGCACAGGAACACCATAGGCCATCTCTTGTCGCCTGTGCCAAAAGATGCTTTTAAACATGAAGAATAATCTAAAGCCATTTTAGGATGCCCAGGCCTGTCCTAGGTGAGGCTTGAGAGATGGCCATGTGATTTCCAGTTTGGTCATAAAGCACAGTTGGGTTGGAGGATGAAAACTTCAAATTTTTTAGTAAAAAGTAGTTTCTGAATTAATTAAATATGTTCTAGAATAGCTATTTCAGTACTAAAAGCATTCTGATTGTTAATTACGGAACTGAATCCCAGGCTTCCCACCCCTCTTACACAGTGGATGAGTTCCCTTCTTGAGTGACCATTGGCAGGATTTCTAACTGGATACCAGTATATAAAATAAGATTTTGTTGTACAAATTTAACTTCTGCTGTGGGTTTTTGAAGTGAATCCCATTATTTCCTAAACTATTCTGTAAATGTACAGGATGCTCCTTTAGAAGAGCAAAACCCAAGACTAGTCCTCAGTTGTGTTGCACATTTCTCTCTTGTGGGAGTAACCTAATTGATAGATTAAAAGCTTCAAGTAGTCCTTTATGCAGTGGCTGTAGGCAATGCTAGTGCAGGTGTGATTGCATTTTCCATTGTATTGTAACTGGTTTGAGCCTTTGTTAGAGCAGAAAACAAGGGAGTAGCAGATACTCTCAAGGCTTGCCTTGCTACAAGTTGATATTATTTCACTTCGGTTTGCATTGTGAAAGGGGTGTAAGCCACTGCCTCCGCAGGGTGGATTTCTGCATCTTTGTAGCAGAGTGCTTACACAATTAGTGATCCTCATAGAAATGGTGAAAATACAATGCTATTTGATTTTTTTGTAAGTATAGTGGAAACCAAGTTTCATGTTTCCAATATACTTAGTGCAGGGGAAAATAAAGGGGTTTTGTGTGGGGGGTTTTTTTTGTGTGTATGGTTTTTTTTTTTTTAATTACTCTAAGTTTCATTAAGGCAAAAATCATAGGTTAGATATTCATTCCTTCTGTGATTTGGAGAAATAGGGCTCTCCATAGTCTGTTCTTGCTTACCACGTACCTACAACTTGGACCAGTTACCAATCTTAAGAGTTCAGCTGTGAACTTTAGGTCTGGTTTGAACTGCAGTATTTGAATTCATGTTATTTCTTCTGCTACTGTCTTGATGGACTTGCTGGATGTCCATGTAACTGAAAGCTAAGTCTTCTAGAAAATAAAAAGTAGTAGGTTGACAACTTTAGCTGTTGTCACCAAACTTCTTGGAAAAGGATGGAAAGTTTAGAGACAGCTAAAACAAAGCTGTGGTGGTGGCAGGAAGAGACCCACTTTTTAAGTAAGGGGGTTTCCTACTGATGTAAGCGTCTCCTTTCTCTAGGAACTCAAGGTCCATGTCATGTCAGTGTTGGTCAGTCTAGATGGAAGTGCACCTAGAAGTTGCAGCAGCTCAGGGGTTTTGTTCCCATCGGCCATGTTTGTCTTTCTCTGTTCTTTCTGGCTCTTCCAAAGGAGGAGTTTGTCACTGCTCATGGCAGCTCTGAGGGGTGATGACATGTAGGAGTCTTTTCCTGTCTGTGAGGGACAGCTGTAGAAGGTACAGTGAGCTGGCTGTGAAGTATCGGTTCTTCCTTTTGGCTGTGTCCAGCAAACATTCATCAAAGGATCCTTCTCTGTGTGTGTTTGATGCTGATGATGGGCTCATTGTTACAGCTTTAATCCACATCTAAATAGCAAAAAATTGTACACTGAACACTGTATTTGGTGAAATCTGTTTGATAAAGGATTTGGTAAAGGTAACATTAGTGAGAGATCTGCATTTCATAATGATCAACATAAAAAACTAAATGTGTCTTTTCAGGCTGCTTGCTGGTGCTCTAAGGGCTAATGCTCTCTTCTAGAGTCACAATATTAAAGTTAATAAATTTTTCTGATACAAGTAATATGTGATTGAAGACTGAACTTAGAACTTCTCAACCCGTTAATGCTTGATTGCTTTAGTTACTCAGTAGTTGTGCCAGGTGCAGTTGTCTTAATATGACTTCTGTCATAGATTGGCACATACTTTTTTTTCCTGTGTCTGCCTCATCCAGTATGCCCTCCTGCTGTACTTAAATATTACTTATTTTGAGAACAAAAACCAAAGAACTTTAACATAGCTGAACTGAGTACCAGCTCCACTTGGCTTTGATGCTCTGCTTCAAAAATGCAAATTTATAATTTGCAAAAATGCAAGTTATAAGTATAAATTAATCCCTAATGCCTTGGTTACTGGCTAGGGAATTTAGTTGCCCAGATTGGAATTGGAGATACAGGATATTGAAGGCAGACAAGAATAATTCTGAATCTTTTATGTATGAGAGTGTCTGTGGAAAAAAGATTCAAAGTCTGAAAAACCCATGGAGTTTATGTATTTACTTATTTATATATTTTTTTTAATAGGAAACACCTGCAGACGTTTTTCACTGTGGGAAACTGGATGCCTTTTAGGCACCCAGCAATGATATTAAATCGAAAAGTGAAAGCAATGATATTAATACTTGTACAAGATCTTTTTTTCTTTGAAATGCACTGGTCCAGTCTTCCCCTCTTCTGGATTTGGGAATTATGAAGTTTAATTTGTAACCCTAGCTTTAAGGCTGGAGATTAGAATGCAGTGGGTTTGGGTTTTTTTTTCCTCCCATGTTCAAGTTGTAACCCCATGCAGCCAGGAATGAAATTATTTATAGAGACAATAAAAATTTGTAATGTGGCGCTGATCTCATCCTCATAAGAAGAAGGGTTTATAGGTTATCCAAATGTGTAATTAAAAAAAAAATTATTGTAGTTAGTGAACATTGAGTGAAACCACCTAAGAAGTCTTGTTATAGACTTCAAGGCATTTCAACTAAATTAATTTCTTATGCCACTTGGCATAGCAGTAACTTGACTTTTTGGAATGGTAATAAGACTGTCTTGACAAAAGTCTGTGTGGAACCCTAAATGTTACTGAAAAGAACAGAAAACTTAAGTTCAGGTCTTAAGTAAATTGATATCTAAGTCTTTGGCTCAGCAGGGTATTTCTCTTTAGGGCTTTTATCATGTAATGCTGTAGTAAATGCCATTTTAAATTCTGAGCTTGCATTTTAAATAGCTTGGTTTCTTTGAAACTTTATGCTTTAAATCCCTTGAGTAGGTGTAGGGCAGAGATGTATCACTGTAGTTTTGTGTAACTATAACCTATCAGTGCTGTTTTCAGTCTTGCATTGGGATTAGCTTTAACAGTGTATGTTCAGTAATTCTTAGTGAAGTAATGCTTGGTGAGAGTTGAGGCTCTTCTTGCAGCAGGAGAAAACTGTTGGCAGATAGATTGGTAGTTAAGAGAAAAAACTGGTAGGAAGGAATGGATGCTGAAAGTACTGTGGTGAGTTACTGTGTGGTAGCCCTCTCTGGAAAGGGCACAAAGAAAATGAAAGGGAAAACAGCCAGTTGAAGGAAGGGTAATTTCAGAAGGACACTGTGTCCCTTAACTATGGCATTTTGCTTGAATTGGTTTTTTAAACTCTGTTTGAAAGTATATACTAGTGTCCTTATGGTATTGCACAGGTGATGATCACTTCAGTGTAAAAATTTAGACTAATCACCCTTTGGAAACAGTATTATTAAGAACTGCTGCTAAATCTTTGAGACAGACTTGCCCCACAGTTGCCACTTGAAACTGTGGTAGAATTCTGAAAGACACTCAAACAAATCTGCTCCTCTGATTTGTTTGAGTCTTAATTCAAGAAGCATTGAAGTAGAATTTTGAAGAGATTATTTTGAAGGTCACAGAGAAAGAGGTAGGTTTGGCATTTTTTTTAATGGAACTTCAGCTTTTTCATTAAACTAGGGTGTGTTGCACTTGGAAGAAGGTGTCTCTTAGGCAGTCTTGATTTTTGTACTACTGTCTGATAAAATAGAAGAGTTCTGTGGTGAAGGCATTTCTTCTGTTCAGTTGAGACACCAGAGGCACCTGTGCCTAAAAAAATGTGTAATTGCTCTGTGTGTGTGGTTTGTTAAAGGGTAGCATGGCAAAACTCAGTTACTGGAGTCTCCAAAATATAAATTGCCTGTGGGAGTGGGGAATGGGAAAGAAAGATAGCATTAGCTTAATAGCCACTTCAGGCTTCACTGGTAAGGCTTTTTGCACTGAAGTTGCATGATTTTGCTGGGTTTGTAATTTCTTTTCTGGAACATATTTTTGCATGTACCTAAATAAAAATGGCGGTAATTCATTAAACTTATGTAGGTGAGAATTGGTGAAATCTTGTACTTCCCATTTAAAAGCATTATTTTCTTAGTTTTCTAAGATGAATCTCAGAAAAGTCAAGCTGGTCATGCTTTTTTACAGCTTGTTTAAGTGACAACAATTACTGGACAGTTGTTTTTGTAGCACTCTGTATTACAGAAGGAGGATATTGGGTCACTATTCAGCTGTCTTAGTCTTTGAGTGATAAATTAATCTGACTGTTCAGCATTGAGTACTTAGTTGACATTTCATATGTATTAGAATATTTTTCTTTTCTAAGTACTTACCTTCATCCTCAGGATATCTGCAGAGGTGGGGAAACTGTTGTGTAGACTGTTTTCCCTGAATATATAGGGTATGTTCTGTGAAGGAAAGTAGTGTTCTTGTTTGGTTAAAGGGTCAAATAAAGCTGTAAGATTGGTACCAGGCTGGGGAAGATTCCAGTTGGCACTAAATTTTGCTAAATACAGATACCAAAATCTAGAGAAGTGAATATGCTAAAGTAGCATCACTCCCCTTGTATTTAGGTGCTGCTTCTGTGTTTTATTTCTCTTGCTTGGCATTGGAAGAACTTTTCTACGTTTGTCCTAGAGATTGTATTGTTAAACTTGAAAATGCTGATACTGTAGGAAAAAGTATAGATGGGGCTTAAGCTCTTTGGTAAATCAAGTCAATTTAGTAGTCTTTGCCCATGAGCAAATCAAAATAAAAGATGTTATAACTTGCTTAAATTAAAGATTAAAAGAAGAAATACCTTCAACTTTTCTGTTCATGATGTTAGATTTGAACACTCTTTGAAGAGTGTTAGGAATTCTAACTTTCATTCTGGAAAGCAAAACATGCTTATGATACTGTCATTAAGGGAATATTTAGCTTCTGTGTGCATTTAGGGTGGGTTGAATAGTTCTGTCAGTTTTTTCAGGATATGGTGGCATTTCTTGATATCCTAATTAAAAGAACTTGAGAACTTGCAGCTGTCAAAACTTATTTTAATGGCTTTAAAAAGCTTAGTATGAGGAAAACCAGGGAGATACTCTTGCCCACAGCCTTTAACCAGTGCAGTTCATGTAACTCACAATGAAAATTCAGGTTACCTGAACAACAGGTCCCAGAAACCTTGAATGAAAGTGAAGAGTTAAGGAAGAAGTTGCAAATTGCTTTGGATTTAGTTTTGAAGTTGCTATCTTCATGCGAGAGTCCACTGCAGTTCTGGCAGCAGCTGTAGCTGACTGGAGCTTCAGGTGGCAAAACGTTGATGTTCTTGTAGAAGCTGCTGACTTCATTTCTGAACTGCAAATGGTGTTTAAGTATTCTTTTTAACAAGACTGTGATTTTGCATGAAAAAAATAAAGCAAATAATAGACATGAATGTGCTGTCTATACAGAAAGAGCACTGGCGTCCTGGTTAGAAGTTGCTGAAGTAGCTTTCTTTTACCTCCATGTATTTTTCATGTGCCTCAAAATTTGATTTATGTCCAACTTTCAAGGCCTAATCCACAAGGAGAATAGTAGGGTGAACTTGAGAAAAAAAAAAATCCCAACTCATGCTGTCTTTGAACTAATACAGTGAACAGAATAAAACACATGCTTATAAAAGAAACCTCTGGTAAAATTCATGCCTTTCAACTTAAGGCTGTGTCTTTAAGTTACAGTAGTTGTTTCTAAAATGTTCAAACAAAAAAGTTAAGTTTACTGCTAAAGCAGTGTGTCAGTGTTACTGGGGTTTTTTGCATTTCCAGAGTAGCAGTACAGGAGTTCAGGACTCATTTACACTTGTAAATTATCACCTGGTTGAGACAACAGTAAAACTGATGCTGAGTTGTCCAAATTCAACATCACCCATCTTATTTATTAGATTCAGGAGAGCTTTTACTCTGTCATCCTGAGCAGGCTTGAGGTCATACAGTTCAGGGCAAAGATGGAGTCAGATCCTGATTGCACTGTCCCTAATGGTGTGTTCCCTCTTCCTTGGCTGCACTGACTCTGGTGATTGATAGACCCTGTGAGTTGTTCCATCCCATGGACATGGCAGAAAAACTCTTTTCCCTTCTTCCTCCTGCATTTGTCACTTTTGGAGTAGGTTTTTTCATTTAGAAGTATCTTGGCAGAGGTTTCATCACTGCTGGGGAGCCAACAGAGGGTGGCTCAGCAAGGGGTAGAACAGAGCTGCTTTGCATAAGCTAATTTAGCATCCTAAAGCACTCCTGTGAGAGACCATGAGGAATTTCAGTCCTTATCCTCATTCTGACTGTGGATGGTGACATTTCAGCATACAAATGTATCCTCTAAGCAAGGTGTTGGGAACTGATAGCCAAAGCATTCAGAGTTTAAGTCCTGACCTAAGTGAGATGCTTCTTTGTGTTTAAAAATTGCGTTGGTTATCATGAAGATTTTTCTATAAACTTAATTAGCTCACAAATGAGAATTCTAGACTAGTTCAGATGCACCAGTGTCTTGGCCCTTCAGCTCTCACCACTACCAAATTGATGGTTGTGGACAACGCTTTCAGGTCAAGTTTCTTTAAGAACCATCTGTCCAAGTGGTTACTTAAAAGTTTTTGGGAAGAGATGTTCCTGATTGTGTGGTAACACATGAGTGTTCTAAGGAGGAGTGCACATTACTTTGATTTTTTTTTTTTTCACCTGACATTTGGAGAGGTGTGGTAGGGAACAATGCTGAGTCTTAAATTACAATTTCACAGTGCTCTGCCTAAATGTTACTTTAAACAGTTTTGTGTTGCTAGACTGTAATTTCACTGGGGGATCTTTCTGAGCCAGTAAGCCAGTGGAAGAAGGGAAAATATTTTACTGTTTTGTGCTTCAGCTGTTTTTCACATGTGTTGCATAAAAATTCTTGGACTTGTTCTGGCCTAGAGAGGTGATAGAACTAAACCATCCCATGTACTGAGCTTCCCTTTATTAATTGTAGTCCAGGCCCTTACGTTCGAGAAGAGATGCTGGTGTTCTGCTAGTGGTTTTGTCAAGCTTATGTAACAACTTTATTTCAGATATATGAAGTTATATAAGTTAATGCATGCAGAGAATTACTGTAAGAACAGCACTTTTCAGGAGCTTGCAGCTCTTGCACTTTTTTACCAGGATGCACAAATGTTGCATTGGTTTCTATCTGTAGAGACACTTGTTTGGTTTCAGTGTTTGGGCCAATAGAGATGCATGGGAATGGTTTTAGAAACAGACATGGCCCAGTTCATGCAGCATTAATAAAATTAGCTTAGTTCTCTTTATGGCAACTGGTCACATAGTGGTTAATTTCTCTTATTTAAAATTGTGTGAATAACGTTTGTGAGGTAATACTTAAAACAGACTTTGTCATGCTATTGTGTTTCATGTGAAGATGGATCCTACCCTGGGTAGTTGTGCCTTGCTTTATTTTCTGGGTATATCACATAAACAAACATGGATGTGGTTCTGGTTGTGATGAGTCTTTATAGTTCTGTATTTCAATGTAATCCATCTGTACACATGACAGTACTTCCATCCTGCCTTTGCATGTTACCTTCAGGTTACCTTCTTCCATCACTGGATACTTCTTCATGACAGGACTGTATTAACTTTGCTGAACTATTGTTGAGTGTAAGCCATCCCTGGATGTAGGAGAGCCAGATTTAAATAGACTTGAACCTCATCCAGTCAAGTGATTCTTTTTTTACATTGTTTTATGGAAAGAACTCCTGTGGGTTTTTGGTTATTTTTCATAATGCAGTACCTAATCTGTCCTGCGGAGAGGAACAGTCTGAGTTAATAAACCATATGTACTACTAAGTGTAAGTCAGTCTTTAGACCAACCTCTATGCTCTTGCAGATTTTGAGGTGGACTGAAAAAGTCCTAATTGACCAGAGCAGGGTTCTGGTGGCACACCCTTCACAGGGTATGCTATAATACATGCACTCCAAGTATCTTGCTAATTTTGATTACACCGGTGTCTCTAATTTACTATGGAATCCTACTGTATTGAATTCAGAAGCCAGCTGTTCTGGTGCTAGACAGTGGTATTTAGACACTGAAGTCTTCAAACAGAAAGCAGAGTAGAGAAATAACAAAGACATCCTTGTAAGGGGAGTAATAATAGTGGTTTTCATATGGATAGTTCCACTAGCAATTGAAGTCTGTGGATCTTAAGAATGTGTAAACTCTTCTGAAAGTGCATTAAGCTAAGCAGGCTTCTTTCTTTGTTTCCACATGACATAATTGAAGAAGTGATGTTCTCTCCCTTTTGGAGCTCTGCTTTGGAACATAGGTACACTTTTAAAATGCAGGAACAATAACCTAGAAAACTTCAGTGAAATGAACTGAGTCCAGAAAATTTGTTTATTTTTTCTGCTCTAGTTCATCACTTGAGTCACAGGGTATTGGCAGGTCTGTCAGGCATGGAGACCTGAAGGTCTGCAGGTGGAAAAATGCATTTAAAAGACCTTTAAGAGAATTATGGTCAGTGTATTACACTGAGCTTCAGTTCATGTGTATGTTGGTTGCTAAAATAACCTGAGAAATTATCTTTAAGGTCCTTTCCAACCCAAGGTATTCTTTGAATCTATGATCTTTATGGTTGACACAGACCATCTGTTAAATCACCTGCAAAGATCAAAAACCAGCTTTGAAGACACAGCTCCTTATCTTTAACATGGAAGGTGTGAAATTAAATCATTCTTCTCTTTAGCAGAATACTTGAAATGCTACTGATGTGAATGGTTTGGGTTTTTTAGTTGAATATGCCAAATACTGGGTAGTCACTGACCTGAGTTAATAAACATGCCACTAATTTTGCTACCCTTCTTAGTTGCTAGTACTTTATTTTCCATAAACAATATTACCCATGTTTCCAAAAGAAACTGAAGTATTGTGTTGCTTGAAACCTGTGTTAAAAAGCAAAATCAAAAAGCTTCTCAAAGTGCTGGAAAGTGAAGGTGAATTTTTGTTTCAGAAATTCTTCCTGCAACTACTACAAACAGCTAATTGGAAAGAAAAAGCAGTTCATAGGGTGCTTTTTCTTGCCTGTTTGGTGTTGACTAGAGCACAGACAGGTAAGTGTCAGTCTGAAGCCAGTTAAGGATACCTAATAGAGCTCATGATTCTCCAGTGTAAAGCAAAGTAATATTAAGCTGTCAAAAGTAGAGATTTTCATAATGGTGACTGAATGCTGTCTTAATTCACCTTGTTACTTTGGAAGCCTGGATGTGGTCTCTGTTGGTTTTTTTGAAGTTGGCCTGTTTTCAGATTGAAACTCGCTGAATTCTTTATAGACTTGTGCCAACATAACAGGCATTCTTAATGCTTCTTAGTTTATTTCTGTGCAGGTTTGTGGATAAATGACGTTAATATAAGGGAATAGTTATGAAGATAGGAAAAAACTATTGCAGAAAGCTCCAGTAATGGATATTTAGGTCTTCCAGATCTGAAGATGTTATTTTATTGGAAATTGCTGATAGATTTTTTTTTTAAAGTCTTGATTTGTTAGATTTCAGTACATTGTGGATTATAAAGGCAGTTTCATTTCAGTGAGATGAAGAAGTTTCTTCCTTTGACTCCCAAAAATGGATGGAAATGTTAAAATTGGTTTAAAAGTAAATAGGTATTTCAGGTGACATGCTGCTTTTGATTTTATTTTCAGTGTGTGTTCTGCTGAACTGACACTTTTCTTCCTAGCAAGTTGTTTCTTTCCTCTGTTCACGTGTTATATTTGTTGCAAAACAGTCCTTAGTGTTTATGCAGTTGTCAAGCTATTGAATAGAACATATTAACAATATTAAATGATACAATTTTTTTTTTCCTTGTAGGAAGAAATCTGCTTCATCTAATTCAATGCTAATTCAGTCCTGCTAATCTGCTAGTACTGTAGATTGAAAGAGTTTTTTGCTGTTGCCAGGATACCCTGTAATGGGGCAAGAAGCCTGAGAGAATACAAAACATTCTGATTTTTTAACTTTTAAAAACTTTTGTGTTTTAACAGGTAAGAAACTATTAAACTTCACCTACCAGCAGTAGATTTGGCTTCTGCATCTATAAAGCCTTATCCTAAAGCATTCAGAAACCACTTAAATTTTAAGCTTTTTATGTCCCTGATGTCCACTAAAGTCACCTGATTTTATAGGTTCACATTTATCACTTTCTAAGCTGCAACTCCTTCTTCAGTTCAGGCTTTGTGGCCACGCCTTTCCTTTTCTTGCAGCTTTTTTCTGACTACTTTCTAGCTGGCTGATTCTCACTTTTGTCTTTTAACCTACCCTGCTCGTGCACTATCTTTCTCCACCCTGCTTTGGTTCACTATGACAATCAGGGGTGTTCCAGACACAGTTGTGGATATTGTTTGTTTTACGGCATTTTGCTTTGTGCCAGGAAGTGTATCTGCTGCCCAACCTTTTTGAAAGAGTTTCAAAGCAAATGTGTTCATGAACTGACATGTAGTAGATATGAGTGAGGCTTATAGATTATTATACTGAAGCAATACTGTCTTCTGCAACTGAATTTCTTGGTGCTAAACTTCATGTTTCAGTGCAAAGGTGTCTTCTGGGTACCTATGCATTGTTGAGCTTGCACTTTATATTATTATGGAATCATGTGCATTTCTTAGTGCAATAATATCTTCATTTTCATTCTGAAGCTAATTGGAAGAATTCAGAATAGGAAAAAAAATCTGAATTCTGTGGCCAATGGGTATTTGAAATTTGTAGTTGGCAGTTGATGTGAAATGACTAGAAAATGATTGATCTTCTCTACTTGGGCAGGAGAGATTAGTGTCTTAATTTGTAATTATTGCATGTAATTAAGATCTTTACTTATTAACACTTAGTAACCTGTGGTTTGAGATAGTGTAGGAATTGATGAGGATATAGTTTTTGCTTGGTATGAAATTGCTCTTGTAAATTCACTGCAGACTTCACCTGATTTTTGTACTTCAGTTGAACAGTTATGACCTCTTGAATTTTGGGTGATTTGTGTCTTGGAGTAAACTTGAACTAGTTTGTATTTCTTTACGTACTTCATGTCAAAGCTATAGATTATTGGGGCATTCAGTCATAAGAATGTATTATATAAAAAATCGTAGGATGACAGAATAGTTAGAGTTGGAAGGAACCTCTGGAGATCATCTAGTTCACCCTCCTGCCAAGGCAGGGTGACCTAGAGCAGGTGTCACAGGAGCATACTCAGGTAGGGTTTGATTGTCTCCAGACCTCCCTGGGCAGCCTGTTCCAGTGCTTTGCCACCCTCAGTGTAAAGAAGTTCTTCGTCGTGTTGAGGTGGAATTTCTTGTCACTTAGTTTATGGCCATTGCTCCTTATCCTGTTGTTGGGCACCATGGAAAAGAGTCCAGCACCATCGTCTTGGCACCCAGCTTAGATATTTGTATGCAAGAATGAGATGCCCTCTCAGTCTTTTCTTGTCTGGACTAAAGAGGCCCCGCTCTCACAGTCTCTCCTCATAAGGGATGCTCCAGACCTCAAGTCCATCATTGTGGCCTCTGCTGGATCCCTCTCCAGTAGCTCCTTTTCTTGCTTGAGCCATGGAGATTAGATTGACCATAGCACTTCACTCCAGATATGGCCTCCCTAGGGCTGAATAGAGGGGCAGGATCACCTCCCCTCCACCTGCTGGCATACTCTTCCTGATGCACCGTAGGATAACATTGTCCCTCCTGGCCACAAGGGTACACTGTTGACTCATCCACAGATGTGTTTTTATAGTTCTCATCTAGAGAGGAGTGCAGCTGGGATTAATAAATAAAAGTGATTTCACTTCACTTCTTAACTGTTCTGTCACAATAGCCGGCTCCTTCTTCTCATGACTGATAGAGGAATGAGAGTGCCTGCTTTAATAACTTGCCTCAGTAGGATGTGGCACCTTGTTAAAAGAGCGTGTTAGGAGATTACTGTCTTCATCCAGTTTTCTGGCATGTTTTTCTTACAGTCAGGGAAAGACTGCCACATGGCATCTCCTGCATTTCTCTCAAGAGGATGTAGTTAGCCTCTGAAAGTATAGTGGTTAGCAGAGGAGCATATGTGCTGTGAATGAGTATAGTGTCTGGAAGGAATCCTGTCATGACATCAGGAGGCCATACTGGCTGGAGTATGTGGCCAACTATGGCTGTCCTGGGAGCTTGGGAGGCTGTGGCCTGAGAGATGCGCTCATGTGGGAGACGGAGGCTTAGGTAGACTGAAGTCCCCTTTTCTTGGATCACTCCTCTGTTCCTGCTGCTCATTGGACACAGGGACTGCCCTCGGCCTCCCCTTGTGTGCCCTAAGCTTCAGCCTGCTTTTCATCCTGTGTCTGGGCTCCCCTGCATGAGACGGTGGCAGCAGTTGTAAAGGAAGGTCAGAGATCCTTGGTAACCTCCCACTCTGCAGCCCCCTGTGGCCAGCAGTGGCTGAGAAGAGGGTGAAGCATCCAGAAATCCTGCTGTGAGGAAAGAAGTGCAGCCAGCCTGCACAAGATCTCTCAGCCTTCCATGAAGGAATTGTTGGTTGGTTTTGTTTCCCTTTTAGTATCTCTTCTAGTTTGTTATGCCCGTGGACTAGGAAGGAGTGTGCATGGTATTAAAAGTATGTGTTAAACTGTTGAGGTAGAGGTGTTTCTATTTTCTCTTCTATTTAATTCCTATTAATTTCAAACCATTTATTTGTTCCTTTCTCCACCGAGTTTCTTTGAAACTTCACTAGCTTATTATAAGTAATGAAGTATTTCTTTTCCACTAGGTCTCAGGATTGTGACATGAATAGGTTGTTCTGACACTGAAGAAACAGCTACATGTTATTTTGTGTTCACTTGAGACTTGTATTCTGTGTCAAATTTATCTTACATTTTGTTTAAGAAATGTAGTAACTGTACCATGAAAGCTTATTACTGCTTTTATTTTTTTTTGTGATTGCTGGGTGTAATTATAAAGTGCTGTAATTAAATCGAGGGATTTTGAGCACCAACTTACATCTTTCTATCTAATAGTACTCAGTGAACCTCACTGCTCTGATTGAAAAGAAATTTATTCCAAATAGGTTAGGACAGGCAGTTGTAGACAGTGAGTTTGCAATGGGTGATGCTCTGCTGAGTACAACAGGCAGTTTAAAAAGTAGCAACTGGAGTGTTTTCTGTCATTTTCGTTCAATGGTAATTCTCTTCAGCTCTAAATTTTTTGAGCGGTGCATTCATGCTTAGTTTTGTTTTGAACAAATGGTCCACTTTCAGTGTCAAAAACAAGCACTTGATAAATGCTAGGACAGTGTCTTATTACTGTCCATTGATTGGAGAAAGGGGACCCCCTGCCCTAAGCTGGAATCTCACTAAACATACCTAGATAGTAACTAGGTGAGGTTTTATGAAGCTGGCTTGACATTTGAAATAAATCTCTTAATGTGTTTAAAGGTCTTAGAAGATAATCTACCAAAAATTTTCATTATAAAAGCTTAATTAATTATCTTCATTATTACTTTATCCTTCCTTAAACTTATCTACCTACTTGGTTTTTAGGATGCAAGGGATTCTTTGCATTGGAAATGCTTGTGTCATTAAGAAGTGCAAGACCATCCTAAAATCAAGGACTCCTTTGGTGGTTGCTCTCCTTGCATCCAACTAGGTTGGCTTTTGCTAGTTGCTGCACAGAAGTTATAAGTCCTGTTTTGCTGAAGTAGGCTGCAGCGCTTAAGATGTGTTTCAATTATGGAAATGTTTGTTGGTGCAAAAGTAACCATCTGTGTACTTGAACTCTATAGTAAGAAAACACAGTAGTGCACAAAGAAAAGTGACAGATTCGGAGTTTTTTTTATAATGCAGTAATTGTTACAGCTCTATATGTAGCATTTCTCAGAATTTCACATACTACGGAATCTTCAGCTTGGCACTGATACACTTAAAGTTTCTCTTGCTTGAAAAATGAAACTGGGCATTGCAGTAAAATCTGTGAAGTTCCTGAGTGAAGCTCTGTGTATATGCCTTTGACATCTATGTAGTTATCAGGTAAATAGCCTTCAGCTGGCTACTGAAATCCTTCTGATTTTCCTTCTGCACTGGTCTAGATGCCCATGTTTGCTTGGAGCTGCCAATACTTTTTGTATGGAAATCTGAGGTACTGAGTCGGAAGGAACACAGTGTAAAACACCCTTCTCATGTTGGTTTAACCTAAGTATGATGCTTCAAAGTTCAGCTCAAAGGAACAGCTTACTATAGTTTTATTACTTACTGGAAAGACTTCTGGATGCCTTAAAGACTTGTTAGTCTGTTTTGTAAAAGGTTCAGTATAGGAGATGTTGTCCAAAATTAAACCATATGCTTCTCTGACTGGAATTCACATCTTAGTCTGGTAGTTTGAAAACAGGAATATGTCTGTTCAGGAAAGGTGTGTGGCACCTACCATCACTTGAAGCTACAGGGAGACTTTGTGATACAACTGTTACCAACGTTTTTTGATGGAAATATCACTTAAGCACTTGACCTCCAGAAAGAACCACTGATTAGCTACTGTTAAAAATACCTGGGTGGTTTTCTTTCCCTGTAAGAGACTGAAGATTTAATTTTCCTTCTTGGACTGAAAGGATTATTTCTAAGCTTTTTGTTCCATTTAGCACATAATAAAAGTGAGAATTTCAGTTACCTGAATGCCAGCAATTGAAAGCAGGCTTTCTTTGTTTGGTTGAACTGCTTTTTTCTTTTCAGATTTAAGTCAAGTGTTTATTACATGGAATGCTATTTAGCATTCATTCAGAGAAGACTCTGTTAACAATATTAATTAAGAAAACAAAGCAATATTTTAATGGATATTAGATGTTACTCAGGATCTTGAATTGTCGTAAGTTGTGCATCGGCAAGTTCATGTAAACTTTTGTAAGTACTTTTAATGAACTGGATGTCAGTCTTGCTTACTGGGAACTTTCAGAGATTATAGAAAACTAAAATGTTACCAAAGACAGTCAAATACATGCAGCATCTTTACCAACTTTAACATATTTTGTCTTTCCACGTGTGAATTTTTACACCATCCTGGATTATTTTGCTTCTTGTAGTTTCTAATCTTGAGCATGTCTTGTATTTGGAAGTCTTTTGTATCTTGCATTAAGTCCAAATGTCTCTTTCTGCTCTGACTGAAAGTGAGGTAATGTTGGGAGTAATACAATCCATTTGACCCATTGAGTTTTTTGTAAATTTGCAGGTAGTGAAGTTTTGGAAGGAGCACACTTGTGAGTTTTGGACAGAAGGCCTAATGCCGACACTTAATGGGACTGAAATTTGAAAAAGCATGGTGATGATTCAGAATTTCAGAATTAGTATATTTTGGGAGGGAGGGTAGAACAGTAGGTTTTGAGAAAAATAGCAATAACATGTTTTGATTTTAAAACTTCTAATCAAAACTATTCTAGGCTGATTCTAGATTACTGTCAGTAATAATGCCTAAGAATTCTCTTCTCTTCAGGGTTCCTTGACTTTCCCTTTGGCACAGTTTATGTTGTTTATTTTTCCTTATTTCAAAGGACCTGGGCTCCTGTTGAGAAGTGATGGAATAATCTGTGGCCGGCACCTGACATATTGAGGGAGCAGCCCCTAAAGGAGCTTGCCTGGGAGACAGTTTGTGAAATAACGCAGTAACATGTTTGCAGTAGTACGCCTCTTTTTTTGTTATTGCTCTTTTCCATTGTTGAATTTCTCTTGAAATAACTGACTGAGAAATACATTGAAGTTACTGAAATGAGCATTAATCACTACAGAGGTATTTACACCTCGAATTAGCATTGATAGTGGTTACTTATGAGCATGGTACTTTCACTAATTGGGGCAAGGGGAGGGATTTGATCTACTTTCTAGGGGTTTAAAAATCCCAATCAAAAAATATTCTATGGCTTTAATAATGCATTGTTTTCACTTCCTGACAGTAAGTTTATGTGTAGCTTGCATTACCCACAAGCTAGTGTTTTTCATAACTGTATAAGTTGATTTAAGCTAATTTGTAAGATCAGGTGTGTTAAACCCTGCTTGAAAGTTTACTAATACTTCTAGTACAAAATAGGTTTTTTTTTCTGCTTCCTAATCATTTAATACTTGCATGGGATGTTAGATTAGTACCAGTACTGCAGTCAAATAAATGTATACGTTGCCTGATTGATTTTATTTGAACCCCATGACTTTATAAACAGAAAGCTATGTAATCTAGGGCCAGTTATGAATGTTACAACTTCTGAAAAAAAGGTCAAGCAGAGTAAGATGATCAGTATGTAGTGGTTAAAGCAACAATTAAAACCCTCAAAGCAATTAAAATGTCTCAAAAGTGGACATACCAAGCTTTATAATATTTAGGCTGAATACTGAAAGTCTTGCTAGTGGAAAGATTTTGCACACAAAGGTTTTGCTAGATCCTTGAGGTTGTTTCTGTTTCCAAGCTGCTCAATTACTAAACTTGACACAATGCTGTTCTAAGTAGCTGTAGTGTGCATGCTGAATCAATTTCAACTTGCAAGTAAGTGCTTAAATGCGGTCTCTTAGTTGCAAAAGAATTGGGTATTTCTATTCTATATTTATGGGGTGTTTTGAGTGTATGACAGCAGCATAGTTAGATTATTTAAGCCTTTAAGCTTGCTCCTGTATACAGCCTACAGTTGACAGAAGTGTCCTTGCTAAAATAATACTGTTTACTGAAATTTCCTGCCTTAACTACATGTCCTCACAGCTGATATTGCTAATGCACAGCAGTAACTAACATATTGATTTAATCATTCACATTTGGAAAATATTTACTAAAGGAGCAAAAGGAGCGTTTCTTTCTTTCTTTAAGTGTGTTTCTCAAAACTGCTGCTTTCAATTGTAAGGAAAGGAAAGTTTTTCTTACTGTGTCCTAGAATCTCTTTTCAGTCCACTTAAAATCTGCGTTCATATAAGCCCAGTTAATACTGTGTCAGAGGTCAAATGTGCTGTGAAAGCCCTGTTTTCAGGGCTGGAGGGAAATGAAGTGTTTGTATGGAGCTTAATGAGAGGTGAAAGCAAGAATTTATTGGGTATGTTGTAGACTGAAGTACTTTTTTCTGATAGCACAGTTGTGTCAGTAGCAACTGTTCAAAAGATGTCTTAGAGGAGCAGAATTAATATAGAGATGCCAAAGCATTTTATAGGAAAAGGTGAAGTTGTTCATTCTTACAGATCTGTTACAGCCTCCTAGAGTGTTTCAGGGGCTGGGGCCACTGCCCTTGACGTGTTTGCGTCACACATCTTGGCCTTTGCTATTCCTCCTCTGTCAAGTTTGTGGAGGCAGGGACAATTAGTGTAGTGTTGAAATTAGTTCCTGCTCTCTGAAGTGTGCTCCCTGCAAGCTAAAATTCTTTTAATTCCTCTACCTTTATAGATGTTTTCTTCAATGGTGGGGGTGGTATTTCAGTGCAGTTATTCTCTGTCCATTTCATTTTCACCCAGCTTGATTAATTGCTGAGCAGATAGCTCTGAATCTCTGACTCAATGCGTAGATTAAAAACAAGGAATGGGAAAAGCAAATTTCATACCTTTTTCTTTAATGCAAATTAGCACGTTCCTTTCATGTAAGTAAAACCCTGCCTAACTCGTACCTTTGGATGTTAGAATAATGGCTACTGCTAATATATTGCTATTCTTCTTACACAGACCAGCATGTTTTGGAAATTTGATCTCCATTCGTCATCGCACATAGATACCCTTCTAGAGAGAGAAGATGTAACACTGAAGGAATTGATGGATGAAGAGGATGTTCTACAGGAGTGCAAGGCTCAGAATCGCAAACTTATAGAGTTTCTGCTGAAGTCAGAATGTTTGGAAGACTTAGTTTCATTTATTATTGAAGAGCCACCTCAAGACATGGATGAAAAAATTCGATATAAGTAGGAAAACTTTTGGGGTTGGGGGAGATTTGGAAGGTGGAAAGAGGACTAAATAAATGTAGTTAATTTGATAGTGTGAATCCCTGTGTGCTGGTGTATAGTACAGTATTGGTGTGTTTGAGATTAAGTATGTTTTCAAGAGGCTTCACGGAACTTCTAAGTAAATCATTCTAATAGATGCATGGTTTTCAAATGGAAGCTTCTTATCCACAAATGCTTCCAAAACTGGTTCATGTTCAAAGGAGTTGCTAAAAAAAGGTTCAGCCAGGACTCACATTAAGATTCCTGTAGTTGTGTTTAAGAAAATAGTTGAATGAAAAACCCTTTTTGCATAGTATAACTGAATGGTTAGCTTTGTTTCATTGATTTGTAAGATGTTTTGAAGATACCTTTTAGAAGATTCATGATACTCCTTGGAACAATGCCCTTAGGGTCTCAATGCTGATGTTTTCATTTCCAGAGTATGGTCATGACTTCTGGCTTGTTGAGAAGGTTCAAGCTCAAAATCCATCTAGCAATTTGTAGAAAAGCACTTCTACTGCTTTTGGCCTATTTTAGTGTTGTCTGTACAGAAGGTGCTTTTTTTCTTAAAATGGTACATTAAAATAATGTGAAATAAGTAACACTCTTAGTTGCAGAACGTAACCATTTCTGAAAAACCAAGCCTTCTGTTTCTAGTAGAGTTGGAAATTGAAGCAAATAAGAAGTCAGTACTTGAAGAGATAGATTTAACAGTAGGTCTTGAAATGAAAGCTTACTACTTCCTTTTTCAGAAAGTGTTCTGTTGCTACTGAAGATTGAAGTAGTGCCCTTCTTAAATGAAAACAGAGCTTATAGGCTGAATGTGCAGTTTCATTGCTTTGTGTTAGTTTGCTACTTTAGTGTAGACCAACCCTGCTTGAAAATTTAGTCAGATGCGTTACCAGGCTCTGAATTCAGAGCTGGAAGTATGAGAGTTCTGAAGTATAAGTGATGGGTAATTTTTTCTTTTCCCCAGATACCCAAACATATCGTGTGAGCTGCTTACGTCAGATGTCTCACAGATCAATGATAGGTTGGGAGAAGAAGAATCCTTACTCCTGAAACTGTACAGCTTCCTCTTAAATGAATCTCCTCTAAACCCTCTACTGGCCAGTTTCTTCAGCAAGGTGTTAAGTATTCTTATCAGCAGAAAACCAGAGCAGGTAACTGTTTGCAAACTCACCAATTTTACAAGTGCTCTGATAAAGCTGTGGTACTCAGCAATTGTGCTTTAAGGTAGACAATTGAGGGATAGCAGCAGTGTCAAAATAGAGCATTCAGGTTCCACCCTAGCTGAAGACACCTTTTCATTGTGCACACGATTAAAAAATACACTTGGATGAGTAGGATGTATTTGATTCAGATTTGCCTGAGCTATTTATGCAATGAGTGTCTGAGTGCCTACCTTTTGGCTTAGCTCTGTTTTATATGGTCATATTTGCATTTATTGCTGTTAAAAGCAAATGTAAGTGACTTGAATCAGTGATAGTGGTCCTGACTTGGTGTGAAGAATTATTTAGAACAAGGAAACATTTGGAGTCCTTGCTCAGAAATGCTCTCATACTCAGTGTATGTGGTCCAATACTGCAAACAGCTGCAATGACTTGACTCTCAAACCTGAGATACTGTTTGTATTAAGAGTTTTGCTGTGTTGAGCTTTGTCCACTAAGCAGAGATGAGACTGATTCATATCAGAAAGAAAACATGACTCTGCTTTGGATTTTAAGTAGGTTATGGTCAGCAAGTTGAGTGTGAGAGGAGACCCAGGACACACTGCCTGTAGTATGGATCTGCCCTGTGTCTGGGTTTTATTTTATCTTGTCTTCTACTGCAGGCTTTAAGTGGCAGAAGTGTTTAAGAAGTTCTCATCTCTTTTGTCAGTTTGATAGGAGAGTGAAATTAAAAGCGATTGGTGTGATTTATCATGTAGAATACATGAAGCAAATACAAGCTTACTTTTTCATTTCCAGATTGTAGATTTTTTAAAGAGGAAGCATGATTTTGTAGACCTCATTATTAAGCACATAGGGACCTCTGCTATCATGGACTTGTTGCTCAGGCTACTGACTTGCATAGAACCTCCACAGCCCCGGCAAGAAGTACTAAATGTAAGTAAAATATTGCAGAACTTTGTCTGACATGTGTGAACTCTAGCTGGCTTAACTTCTGCTGGCTTTACTAAGTTTATTTCTTGAATATGCTGAAATTAGATGTGTGGGAGTTTGTTTGGTTGGTTTTTTTGTTTGTTTGTTCTTGGTTTTGTTTTTTTTTTTTTCTGAGCTGCCACTGTTTTTCCAGTGAAATCCCACTGCTGCTGGGGACAACTTAGAACCCGAGTTTCTGGTCTCTTCGCCAGTCTTTGATGTCTAACTTAGACCTGACAGATGCAATTTTGAAATTGTTTTGAACCTTAGCAGACACACTTTGACATCAAAGTTTGTTGAAATTAACCTAACATTTTCTTTTTTACTGTGGCTCAGAAATGCTGATTTTACTTTTTCTTTTTTTTCTGAAGTATTGTTAATTCTTATTTAGAAGTATTGACGTTATGACTTGTGGCAGTTGTCAAAAGTTGTCAAAAAATTGAACTTCCAATTTCATGAGTTCATTTAATTAATTCACTTGGGAAAAATTCTCATTAACATCCACAAACATTTTTACAGTGGCTGAATGAGGAGAGAATTATCCAGCGGCTTGTGGAAATCGTACACCCATCTCAAGATGAAGATGTAAGTATTGGTCTGATGATGCCTTGGACTGGCTACCTAGAACAGAGGCTAGACAGAGTTAGAGAATAAAGTGGGTGTTTATTAAAGGCCTTTAACAGATACACCTTGGGCAATGCAGGAGCCTCGCAGAGGCTACACCTAAGATGGACAGCAGTCATGAGTTTTCTCAGACAGATGTAAGTTTGGTCTATTTGCATATCAGAGGTTAATTGTCCAATTATAGCTTGAGGTAATGAAGTCATGTTGCCCTGGTTTGCTTCTCTCCCGATTCACTTCTGTTGATACTTTTCAGGCCTGAGGCTGTGATGGTGACTTTGTTTCTCAGGCCTGGAAGGGTATTGTCTGACCAAACTCTGAAGAGAGCTTGCTAATGCTATATGAAGTTCACTTACACACTAATGCAGTACAGGATCTGAAAAATAGAAAAGCTAAAACTTAAGGCATCACTGGCACTCTCCTGGGTCTATCTGTTTAGCTGTACAACATGGTGTTAGAACTTTTTAGTTTTACTGTTTTCTGCTTGCTTTTTTCAGTAAGCTGATTTCTGTGTTGTGTAGTTATTTGAAGAAGGTTATGTGGTTTTGTTCACCTCCCTGCCCCCTTTTTGAGATCCATATCAAAGCCTTAGGCATACTTGGAGTTGTTGGAAGATTCAGCTCTCATGTTTTGCCACCTTAATGTTGGAAATAGATTCTTGCCTCATGCTTCAAGGGTTTTTTTTTTTTTGTTAAGGGTTGGTTATGACATAAAGCTACTGCCTGAATGTTTTTTGGGTAGGAGAGCTCTTGTTCATGTTGAAACTTTCACCTTTTTAACTGAAGAATTAAGAGTCCAGCATGTTGTTATCCTTGTAGTGCAAAGTGCTGTTTTTCTGTTTCAGAGGCATTCAAATGCATCACAGTCACTCTGTGAAATTATTCGTCTAAGCAGAGACCAGATGCTACAAGTACAGAACAGTTCAGAACCAGATCCACTGCTTGCAAGTTTAGAGAAGTAAGTTGGTTTGAATTTTTGATTTTATTCTCACTTCATAAGAAACTAGTTATTAACTTTTGACCTTGAAAACCTTCAGGAATGGCAAACTCTTTTCAGGTTAATTTTCTTGACTACCCATCTTTTGTCTGTGTAGTGAAAAATAAATTGGCAAGTAAGCAGAGGACACCTGGAGGATTTTCTAGTGGGGAATGTGGGAGAGAAGTTGTCTTATTAAATTACTCCCTGTGCTGCCCAATTGAATGATATCTTATGTGTGGAGGTCAGCTTGATGATGTGCAGACTAAATATGGGAAACTTGAGCTTTGTTCTGTTACTTTTTTTAAGTTAATCTAAGTGTATGTTTCTGCCAGAAAAGATTCTGTATTCCATTTTCCCTTTTTTTTTGTGGGCAAAAGGTAGTTACTTCTACTAACAGCTGTATCCTGAAGTGGTTTCATCTGTTACCAATGCTTTTCTTTTCAGACAAGAAATCATAGAGCAGCTTCTGTCTAATATTTTTCATAAAGAAAAAAACGAATCTGCAATTGTCAGTGCAATCCAAATCCTATTGACCTTACTTGAGACAAGACGACAGACGTAAGTGTTATTATTTCACTTGGTTTATGCCTGCAGTAGCAAATGCCTTCCTTGTGCTTGTGACCAAACCATTTCTGTGACCTGTTGTAGCTGAAGGAGTAAAAATGCCAATCAAGTCGTTGTGGTTGGCATTACTACACTTTGACCAAATGACTGGTCTTTCTGCAGCTTTTTCTAGTGTGAGTACCAATAGACAGATCAGACTAAATACATTTCATCAGTTTGTTTCTGGATACAGGGAATAGAGTAAATAGGTATAGTGCAGTGACTGAATATTGGCTTTTTAAAAGTTACTTGTAATATTATTGCAATTTAATTTGGAGAAACTGCTGAACAGATCTCTCTGGTACATTCAGCTTACGTTGTTTCAGATAGACAAATGAAGCTCTTTATCTACTTCAATAAACAAATTAAAATGTAATTTTTAATCTCAAAACCATTTTGGGGATTTCAAGCACAATAAACCTAGAAATACTAGGGCTAGTGTTTGGGAAAATCTCTTGTTCAACCATTATGTCACACTTAATTTTTATCTGTTTGTAACCCCAGGTTTTTGCATTTTTCCCTCTTCGTTATGTTCACGTCCTTTCAGAACTGTTACATACCTCAGAGATGTTTTATAACTAGTTTTGGTACTAGTTATCATATTTTGCTTATGTGTGTTTTAGATTTGAAGGTCATACAGAGATCTGTCCTCCGGGCATGAGCAATTCCACATGTCCTGTCAACAAAAGTGTTTTAGAAGCCATAAAAGCACGACTTTCATCCTTCCATGAGCTCCTACTTGAGCCTCCAAAAGTAAGTCTTGTGTTAACAAATTATTGAAGCTAAACTCACCACGTGTCTGTTTTAGGCAGATTATAATAAACAAAACCTAATCTAACAACTTTCAGGCAGGCACCCAGGCTACTTCCTAGCCTGTTGTGAGCTTTGGCTCAGGCGAACAGTAATAATGAACAGCAATGCTTTGTGCTTTTCCAGCACAAACTTGGTTTAATTAGCAAAGTAACCTTGGAGCAATTACTTCTTTCTAAAAGCAACAAAAAGATTTGCTGTATATTCTCTAGGGAGGTCCTATTTTGTGTTTGGAAATCCAGTCTGGATAGGAAACACGACTGTAGATGCTGCAGTTGTTTGGAACTTTGGAATGGCCCACATTAGGCTCATGCAATTTGCTTGACTTTCCCAGGACCCAAGTAGATTAGCTCCACGACACCTCTCCTCACCCTAGGCATCTTAAATTCCTTGGGCTTTTTAACTGATTTAAGCAAACTTAGCTCTGTCATGCTCTTGCCAAAGATAAAAAAAAGGTATAAGTAGGGGGGTTTCTCCAAAAGTCATTTGTATTTTCTACTCACATTTTCACTGGCAGAATTTCATTTGGTGCACTGCACCCTGAACTTTGTGCTGCAGATTTTAACAGAGAAATGAACATGAAATTGTTTTTAAATAGATGAAGTTAGGGTTGCTGAGGCATTAGAATATATCTAGACTGTCCACCTAGCTGTTGTGTGTACACTGTAGTAATGTAGAATATATCTGGATTGAATGAGAATTATTTCTGAGGAACTATCTCATAATTCCTGTCAAGGTTGAGTAGACTTCACCTACTTTGAGATCCTGTCTGTAGTTAGCAATCGTTTTTTTACCAAGTTGTAGCTTTCATGTGACTGATTTTAGTGCTTCCTGTCTGTGGAATTAAAACAAGCTACAGTATTTGGAATTAAAAAGAGGGGGTTTTTGCAGGATGAAGGTAACACAGTTGCTCAAGGACTAAACATATCTATTTTTAAGCACTACTCAGTTATGATAAGCTGAATTTTTAAAAGATATTTAATGGATTTACATATTAAACTTTTTTCTTTTTCAGAAAAGTGTCATGAAGACAACCTGGGGTGTACTGGATCCACCTGTAGGAAACACACGTTTAAATGTGATTAGATTAATTTCTAGCCTTTTACAGACAAATACAAGCAGTGTGAATCAGGAGCTTATAGAACTTAACAGCATAGGAGTCATACTGGTAAGAACTTTATGCTGTCTTCATTTTTATGGATTGCTGTTGAGATCTTGTCTGCTTTTTCTGACTCTGCAGATAATTTTCCGGTCTAACTTATTTTCCAGCCTAACTTTTCAGCACCTTTGTATTGTCATGTCTATTGCTTGGTTTAAGAACTTTTAATATTGGATTTTATTGTTAATCTGTCTGAGGGAAGTGTTTTCTTCTGGCCACTTGAATGGTTCTTTCTTGCTACACCTTCATAAATACATGAAGTGGTTTTCTTAATAAGCTTATTTTCAGCTGGATGTTCTCGAGTTTTCAGCCATGTTCAAGGCTTCATTGCTATTTTCATTTTTTCCCCTAAGCTGTTCCCTCAAAGCCCCTTTTTCTCACTTAATATATGGCCTACAGAATGGTATCTCAGCAGTGTCCTGTAAAGGAACAGTTATTCTTAGTAGCTTGTACTCCTTCAAACTTCAGAGCAAGGTGGTGTACAACAAACTCAGTTCCTTAACTCATTGCTTTTTGCTGATGTGAACATGTACTGTGAGTACTTCCTACCTCATACTTCCGCTATAGCGGATGTATTCTTTGTGTTTTGGTTCACCCAAGAAATCCAAATGTTGGTTGATTAAAAAATAACTTGAAATAATGTAGAACTTAAGCTAGTTACTGAATAACAGTATGTAAACTTCTAAGTTGGCAGTTGCAAGCTTAAAGTGTAAATACCTTCTCTTCCCTGATTTTAGTCCAAATCCCCTTTTTCCTTGTGAGTGATTATTACAGTGTGTTTGAAATGTTTTCATCTCAAATTTTCTTCACAATTGGGTTTGCAGACAGGCACTAAGTTTTATACAAATAGCTGACTTCACTGTAGCTGCAGTTTTTCCTAGATCCATTGTCTAAGGGAGCATACACACTATGAATGCTTGCATGTTCTTGTAAATAGATTATTTTGTGAGCTGTGTTCAGTGAGGTTTGAACACACTTTTCCGTTGCAGGTTTTACATAAGGAAAAAGTAATTGTAGCCAGGAAACCTCAGTGCTTCATGCTGTTTGCTGAAACAGCACATGTTTTACTGGGCAGACTCGACTTCAAAAAAGTTATGGGTGAATATCATTAGGAGGACTGAAGAGAGATTGAAGACCTTTAGCTGTACTTTGAATGAGACTAAAATTGTTCAGTACTGTTCCAATCACTGCACATACTCACTACATTGTACCAGTGACCACAATCATTTGAATTTTGCAGTGAGTAGCCTAAAATAACTAGTCTTGACAAAAATCTTACTTCTGTTTAAAAGAAAAAATGTGGAGAAGCAGGAACTTGCCTAAATGGAAGCTGTTTATTGTATTTCAACCTCAGTAGTTGTCTTGTACTTTGTTAATAATCTTAAACTGCTTCTAGATTATCTGAAGTAGTGGATGATGGGTTTGAAACAGGTAGATAAATTTCATAAGGAATCTCACTGAAGTGAGGAGCACATTTATAAAAGGGTATTATAGATACTAGGAAGTTAAGTGAACTCAAAAAAGTCAAGGACTTCTAAGGTCATAAATAACACTTCTGACCATAGGACTTTCTGGGCTGCAGCTGGCAGAAGGAATGTAAGTAGGGAGCATTACTTCTCCCTGTCTTCATAGTCTGAAAGTGCATTACTTGTGACCCCTGCAATAAATCCAGTTAGTTGTATTCTTGTTCTGATCCAATATAGTATTCCTTGCATTCAGAAAATGGCAAAAGTTACTGGTTTTATGGGTCACAAATTTTCTGTTGTACAATAATACTTAGTGTAAAACTTAAAAGATTTCTTTCAGTGTAGTCATTCAAATGATTAGGTGGGTGAGACTGTTGGTTATGTTTAATGAAAAGATCTTGGTTTGTGTAAACCTTGGTGAATTTGTTTTTCAGGACATGTTTTTTAAGTATACGTGGAATAACTTTTTGCATACTCAAGTAGAAATCTGTATTGCATTGATTCTTGCAAGTCCTCTTGAAAACACGGAAAATGGCACAATTACAGATCAGGATTCCAGTGGGGACAATCTCTTATTGAAACATGTAAGTTGTGTTTTGTGAGTCTCTTGAATTTTCCTGTTTCCATGCAGTTAATTTTACATAAAATACACCCCTTTCTACTTAATGTATAGAATGAAAAAGAATGTCTTTCTGGTTTTACTTAAAATGTTAGTTCAGGGTATTAAACCTGAAACTGCCATAGAGTAGATTTTTTTTTGTTGCTCCAAAGTGAGCATGGTGAAGAGCTACAAGTATTCATTTTCCCTGAAGTTCTTCCTATTTTTAAGGCTTAAAATCGCTATTTCAGTAGCTTTATGCTACTCGAACAACTCAGCACATAGAAAGAGGAGTAGAATTAATACAGGTTTAGCTTTTAGATTTCTGGCTATGATCTGACTGCTGGACTTTCAACCCTTTAATGAAAGTATATATCCTGAACGTGAAATTAATAGTCTTTCAGACTTTAGTATCTACTGTAAAATGCATAAATAGTGTTCCATTTTACTGCTACTAAGCATATTTTGCTTTTTTGACAGCTCTTCCTTAAGTGCCAATTAATAGAAAGAATACTTGAAGCATGGGAGATGAATGAGAAGAAACAGTGAGTAATTAGTTTCCTCATTCCCTGCAACTGTCTAAATAAGACTTGAGTTGTGAAATGAATGTATAACCAATTCAGAAGTGATCTAGCCAGTTCTGAAATCACTTGTATGTTAATATTTGGGTTAAAGCTTTCTCTTGTACTTTTTGGTAGCATTCTAATTCTTTTTCCTGTGGCCATTTGGGAGCACAAGAGTTGTCATTCTTGCCATGTATAAGATATTATTATGATCTTTAAAGTTTACCCATGTTTGAGTACATAAACATACTGTAAGTTTTGAGGGGACAGGAGATACTTCTCCCCAGTAAGCAATTGGGAATTACTTGTGAACATGTCAAAACGTATCACATACTGGGGAGCATCAGACTCCTAAATAGTAAAAGCGAGTTCCTCAGCAATAGAATGCCTTCTAAAATTATGTGTTTGAAAGTATGTAAACTTCAAGTAGCTAACACTGTCTGAAACTATTTTTGTAGCAGGAGAAAAAATCCTCAGTTGTCACCTGAGGTGGTAAAATGTTCTCATGAAGGCCAAATAATTTTATCTCTAGAGGTACTGAATAGTAAATGTTAGTTCTGACCTGTCAAAATATTGAATTGACTAGCTGGGGTAGTGCTGCTGGTTTGATGGAATGTTGAGACCATTCCACTCCCCAAAACATTCGTATCTGAAGTGAATCAGATAGTAAATATATGGTTAATGTAACTGATGTGGAAATAAGGATGGTGAAGGGGGGGGTGGGTAACAGAAAAAGGAATGTGCTAAATTTAACTGTAGAAAACATGCTTTCCTGAATGTCTTCCATTTTGTATCAATTCTCCTGAGGTTATAGAGAATTGCCAATTTTACTGGCAATTAGGTTCTCTTAGGAGAGAAATATGAAAATTTTCTCTGTAATTCCAACCTAAAACTTAAGTTTTACTTGGATAAGACTGTTCTTGATCCAGTACTTCCCATATGAATGATTTAATTAAATATTTTATCTCATATTTGGGAATACTAATGAAGAAAATAGTGTTTCAGACCTTAGATAGTGCTTTTATTGGGAAACAGACTTGTAATGAATTCACTCCTTTATCCAGTTTTGTAGAGGTGTGGCTCCAGCTGTAAAAGAGAAATCTTTAAGGGTACTTTTAGTGTGGCTGTTTCAGGAAATGGGGTTTTTTTTAGTCCTTTTGTATTCTGTCACTTAATGTTATTTCAAGCAGCTCCAGAAGCTTAAGGGTGACTGCTTTCTGCTGGTAAAAATCTGACATAGTAAAAGTTGTTTGGTTCACTGGGATTAATACGCATTTGCTGAATAATAAATAATTAATTAATAAACAAAGATACAGTTGTATTCCAGACTTTCTGGCTAGACAATGTCAAGTCAGTCTAGTTTGTTAAATGGAAGCACTCTGTGTCATATCCTGTATTAGAAACTATAACCTTTGCTGTTATCATGTGCTGCTTATTTTGAATGTGCTTGTTACCTAAGCAAGCTGTAAACACTATGGTAGCTTATTCATGATATCTTGCATAGACATAACATAATTTCAGTTACCTCATATGTTAGATGATGATGGTGGAAAATAAAATCATGTGATCTGTGTTTGCATAACATAAGGTACTTCATGAGCTGCTTTCACTTTACAAAGATTTCAGTCATGAGAGGTTTGTCTAGCTGGGTGAGGGGGTCTTTCTTGGTTTTTGTTTAAAACACAAAACCTTAAACTGATACAGCAAAAGCTGGTTGGCTTGCAGCCAAATGCTAGAGAATCAGTTCAAGCTGGACCTCTCATGATCGCTATTTGGTCAGATTTAGAATGGTTCCAGCTGGCAGTAGGTGTTCAGAGCACTACTCTTAACATCTGGTAATTCCTGTTTCTGCAGAGCAGTTCTGTGTGAAATATTTAAATGGCTTTGTAATTTTAGCTTTGGTAAGCATGTAAATGTTGTTCCTAAATTTCAGGAAAACAATGACCCTAACTTAAATGGGTATGCTACATGTAGTGCTAAGAAGCCCTGAAATACGAAAGCATACTTTTAGTATAAAAAGAATGCTTTTCCCTTTTGTTCATGGGTTAAAACCTCTGAGGGAATATTTGGCATTTTGGGGTTTTGCAAAATACTGTCAGCAACAGGAATTTCCTAAAAACTCTGAATCAGTTGCTGGTTCTGTCATTATTTTGCTTATGCTGTGCATTTTGCTTTCTACACACACATAAAAGCAGTACAAACACTTGTACGTCCTTCTTGGTACTTTATGTGCTTGTTAAGTTTCCTAAACTGGCTCAGTGAAGTCAAACGAGTTGATACCTTAAATTCTTAAGTATTTTTGTGAACTTGTGGTTTTAGGATGCAACTCCATCTTAAGAACCTCAGTTCATTGTCTTGTGTACCATCTTGTCTCTGGCAATGTTCTACAACAGTGTATGGCATCAGAGTTGCTCTGAGTGCAGCAGATGAAGTCTTGGTCTCTTGCAGGGCTGAAGGAGGAAGAAGGCATGGCTACATGGGTCACCTGACAAGGATAGCAAACTGCATTGTGCACAGTACAGATAAGGGGCCAAACAGCACACTAGTCCAGCAGCTCATCAAAGGTATTAATTCATGGTCCTTACTTTATCTTCAGGGCTTTCATTATCAAATGCTGAGGATATTAAGCAAACTTAAATTAGAAGGCAGCTGTTGGATTAAAGAAGAAAATAACTGGATTACTTCTGAAATATCCAATTTAAAGCAGTCATCCTTAAATAAATGCTTAAGTGTTTTCATTTCAAACAGTGTTAAAGCTCCTTGAAATAGATGCAAAGAGATGCTGACCTGCTTAATTTGGACTTGTTTGCTAGATGAAGTTACATTTATGGATTTAGGAGGATGTATATTTTCTTACCAGTATTTTTGGTAGAGCAGAAAAAAAAATTTGAAAATTAAGTGATGCTTCATTGTTGATAGTTTCTAATTGGTTTGGTGTTTTGTTTCCTGTGCTAGAGCTTCCAGAAGAGGTGAGAGAGCGATGGGAAACATTCTGCACAAGCTCTTTAGGAGAAACCAACAAGAGGAATACAGTGGATCTGGTAAGTAGTGATGGGTAAGGTATGAAAATTGCTGCTGCTTTACTTGGACAGTTTCTTTTTGTTAGCAGCACTGTCAGTCTTCCAAAATCCTGTGTACTTTTAAGGAGTCCCTTTAGTTGCTGAGTTATGGAGCTGGTAATTCTTTAATTTATTTTTCAACTAAAGCTATATCGTTAATATTTGTGCACGCATAATGCAGATGATCAGCTTGTAATAGCTAACTGGCTCATTACCTAGTGTAGCTAATCCCAGGCAATCTGCAAGGAGGAGGATTTCTTTACCTCTTCAAGGTCGTGTCCTTGAAAAGTCCAGTCTGCTTGAGAGTACAAACTATAAGTGCAGGCGCTGGTGTTGATTGCTTTCTCTACAGGATGTAAATGACCCAGTACAAGTTTAACAGAAGATTGCTACCTGCATTCCACTGCCTGTGTTACTGACCTTGCTTAAGTAACTTTGCTTACTGTTGTGCACCTGCCACATTTCTTCTGCATGCAGTTGTAGCGATTACACTTTTGGAAAAACACTTAACTCAAGTAGAAGAGGTTTATGTAATCATGTTAAAAATACAGTCTAAGAGTAATCACTTGGAGACTTTAATAAGCAGAGGCAGTTTCCAATGTCAGCAGACCAATTCGTGAATTTTATTTTACCTGACTTCTCCAGGAATGTGTGCTTTGCATGTGGCTTCATTAACTTCTGCTAGTCTTCTGTTATTTGGACTGTAATTAATTGTTGAATTCGCTATTTCAACATAAATATTTAATGGAGCGTGATGTTAACAGGTGTCAATAGAAGCAATAAGAAATTAATCTGAAATGGTGCAAGTTGTGAACAGGACCAAAAGATGTACATAAGGCATTTTTTTCTTGAGCCTGTGAATGCAAAGAAGTGTGTAGGACTTGCAGATGAATGTTATTTTTCCACTTGGTAGAAACTATGTCTTGGTCAAGACCAAAAGAAGGATCATGTAAAGAGGAAGAATTTTAGGCTTATAAAAAATGGCACTAATTGGCTCTTTAGGTACATAATCATGTGCTTGCAGGTACTTGATGTAATAACCGTAAAACTTAATTAAAAACTTACTCCAAACTCTGCAGTTTTCAGTAGGATAGAAAGACAAAGCATTAAAACAACTTCTTTTATCTGAAATAAACAAATACATTATCTACTATGCCAATGACCCAATTTATTCGTCTAGGTTACTACCTGCCACATTCATTCTTCCAGTGATGATGAAATAGACTTTAAAGAAACTGGCTTCTCACAGGATTCTTCTTTGCAGCAGGTGAGTTGAATTCTCCAAATGCATGAACTTTTTCTAAAAGTAAATTAAGTAATTTTTAAAAAAGCAGTGGAACTTTTATTTTCTCTCACAAGCAAATATAAATCTAGAAAGTGTAAATTAAAACCTAGGCATATGTGCATGCACACAACTGTGTCTTACCAGACTCATAAGCATCTCTTTGAATTCTTTTGCTGGTAGTGAAAGAGTGGGAGTCTTGTGGCACAAGATTGCAAATAGATCACTTAGATGGAATCAGATGCTTTAGATGCATTATTTGTCGGGGTTACTAACAACAAACCTGATCTTTCAGATCACACTAACAGCTGTATAGTAACTACCTAATCTAATATTTGCTTTGGTATTTTATGCATTTTCTATAGTTTTTATAGTAAGTAAATTGCTTGTCTAAGTTTGAATTGTGGGTGGTGGCTCAGTCTTAAAGAATCTGATACATTTTTATCTGATTAAGTGCTTTTGTACCTATAAAGTGCGCCTGTAGAAGAACTTGATAAGTTGGGTGCTATCTTTAGCAGCTTTAGTGAGAAAGTAAGATCTTCTAATATCTCTGTGCTTTTCATGCATCCCCTTAGTGACCTGCTGTGCCTAGGCAATCCCAGCAGTTCCAGGTAGTTAATCTGGAGAAATGCAGATGGTCCAGTGCTGCTTCTTTCAAGTTTGTCTTGCTGTATACCTCCTCCTTTTATATATATTTTCTTTTCCTTCAGTTTTCATAATGCCTTAATCTAAACTTGGGGTTTTTAGATCGTTCTTTTGTTTTCTTTCCATATTCACTTTGTTCAACTTTACCACCAAACTGTGTCCCCTCAGCTACCGGGGCAAGAAACCAAGAGTTGACATGACAGCTTTATTTCCTAGAATATCTTAGCGTTGGCTGACTTTACACATGGAAATAACATTATTAAAAGTCCCTAGAGGACGTATAATAATTCATAATTTAATGATAGTCCTGGGAAATAAGAGACAAAAGCTATTGTTAGGGATAAATGATGCCGACATGTACCTTAGTGTATATACTGATCTGCTGGCAGTTGACACTCATCTTTATTTTAAAAACCAGCACAGTTATGTCAGTGACACTGCACTGAGATGTAAAATGTTCAATGGTTTCATTCTTCTAATACTTAATAGATGCTGCTGGGGTGTGTACCTGAGACTGATTTTGCTAGTGATATCTGCATAATAAATATGCAACTGTACTTTAGTATCTATATATAGTTTACTTTTCTGGTTCTTACTACTTACAGTTTCATGTTATTTTGAGCAAAGACAGTTTTTTCTTTTATTTAGTGTTGTTTCTCTGTTTCTTTGGGGTGCATTTGGAAAGATGCTGGTTAATGTTAACAGATTGAACTTCTTTGTTGAAAGCTGTTAGATTGGCTTTCAAATCAGTAAATGTAAGTAGGATTGTAGTTGATGCTGCCTTTCAAAATTCAGAGGTTAAGACAAATCCTTTTCTTATCCTATTATGTTTAGTTTAGATAGACTTTTATTTCTTTGAAGCAAAATGGGCAAATAGATTTTAGAGTATTAGTAGAATCATTATATCACTGTCGTTGGTCCTGGGGTTGCCAGGCCTTTTCTGATTATCAGATGCAACAAATGACGTCCAATTTTATTGACCAGTTTGGCTTCAACGATGAGAAGTTTGCTGATCAAGACGACATTGGCAAGTGAGTATAATATTACACTGAATTTGGCTATAGTCTTGTGAGTTTTCTTTCTGACTGTGTTTTTGGCTGTGGTTTTGCTAGTGATAAGTACAAGCATTTACTGACGTGAAGCAGTTGCCAATCAGTCTTGTCTTTGTGCCATTTCTGTGCATTGATAGAAGCCTCCCTGAGCAGAGGGAAGCAGCAGCTTCTCTTATTTTTCTAATCTTCTTCTTGTGCCAATGTTGAGAACACTGTGCTTGTGAACAAAAAACTGAGTTATAACTCTGCTTTTTTACAGAGTCTTTTTAACAGACAGCTATGGCTCTCTGTTGACCTGACATTGTTTGGGTCTCTTTTTACTTTCTCTCTGTATCAAAGTGGGTTTTTCCCCCTGCTGATGACCAGATGAATAGCTGTACTTCTGAGTTTTCCGGGAAAGGATGACAGGAACAACACGTCTCTGAGTGTACTTTTCTGTAGGGGAGAGTAAGGAAGGGCATTGTAAATCTACCTTGGTTTATAAGGTCGAGGCAGTTAAGACTGATTTCTACAAATAGTCTTAGGTGAAAGCTGAGGAAATGAGAACAGTCTTGGTCAGGTTAAAAAACCCCAAACTAAACAAAATCAGCACACAAAAGAAAACACCCCTCAGAAAAGCTGCTATCTTTCTTTGTAAGTAAATGGATGCAGTAAAGGGAAAAGGGGAGAATAGGGGTTCTTGCAGATGGTAAAATTCATCATTGTTTTTATAAGATTTCATGACTTGGGATGCCAGAACATGCAGGTAGGAATAAAAAGCTTTACTTCAAGATGGTTTTTAGAAGGGTGTTTTTATAATAATCTCAGTGCTCTTCTATGAGACATGTTTAGTAAGTGATGTCTGACTGAAGCTTGTGTCTTCCATCCAAGAAGCATTGCTGCTTTTTTACACCACAGAACCTGCTGAGATTAGAGATTGAGATATGATGGTAGAGGAAGTAACACAGGATGCTCCTTAACTTTGTTAGAAGCAAGTGGATTTTGGGAAGGATGGGAATTGGAATTCCTTTAAGTTCATGCATTTGGAAGTCTCTTCTCTTGGTAGAAAGAAGATAACTACTTACATAAAGACATCTCAAGACTTGTGACAGGTACACTGAAGATGTACTCATGAGTAGGTGAAGTTACTTTGAAGCTATGCCTTCTGTGCAAGAATCAATTACACTCTAAGTTATCTGCATAGCATAGTACAGTATAATACAGTCACACTTAAAACTTAGGTTCCTTTAGACCACTTTCTTTTTCCCTACTTCGTAATGCAATGAATATTAGAGGAGTAATATGTGCTCTGCTGAATGCACTCATTGCTAGACAAAGAATATATGAACTCTTCTGATATGTAAACATGTGTCAAGCCTAATATATAGTGTTATGTTTGGGAAAGTATTTCAGTGATTCGTTAAAAAAAAATTTGTGGGGTTCTTTTGTTAAGCAACAGAACTTGATACTATTTTTCATTTTGTTCCTTCCTGTTGAAAACGTCCTTTGATAGAAGGGTGAAATCAGTTAAAATATATAAGAAGCGCAGATGCAGATATTTGCAGAATTTTGAGGTGTATCATGATAGAGTATAGTCAGGTTAGGCATTCGTTAGGCCTAGGTTTTCTCCAGTGCATAGCAATACAGTATTTGAGATTTGGGTCTATGATTTCAGTTATGCTTGTTTAGACTTGTTGCATACACCTAACTGTAGATGGCAATGTTCTGTATTTTTGTAAAAACTATTTAACAGTTAAAAAAAATTCACAGGAATGCCAGGTCTCCTTGCTGTGTAATTTTGAGTGTTTTGTGTTGGAGACTGTCTTTCATCTTCTATTTTTAGATTATTGGAATATAAGAAACCAAACAGAAATTAAATGTCTTCATGTCACAATAGAAGGTCCTGTTTTATTGAGTACATTTCTTTTTTCCTTGTAGTGTTTCTTTTGATCGGGTTTCAGACATCAACTTTACCCTCAATACAAATGAAAGTGTAAGTATGGGTTCCAGTATTATCAGAAAAATTACTGTCTTTTAAGCTTTGACATGGCCTCAGAGCTTTGGTAGTGGTTATATTTATTCCTTTTATGTGGAAATCACTAGAAAACAATTACCCTGCCTTATTCCCATATCATGAGATTTGTTAACTGGAACACACTATTGTTCTTTCTGATCAGTATTAAGCAGAATTGCTTCTAATTTGTATAACTGGGTTTAAGATTGGGCTTAGATCTGATTTTTGCATGTTGCACACTTGTGTTCTATGATTAAAAGCTATTTAAATCTTCAGTGAGATTGTAGTGACAGGAAAGTCAGGACAGAGTCTCTGAACCTCAATATTATTTGTTGGTTGAGCTAAAATGACCCCCCAGTACAGAAAATAAAGCTGGAATACTTTGTGCCCTGATTGTCTGGAAAGCTCCTAGGGGTCACTCCCACATCCCATTTTTAAACATGATGGAAGCTCCCAAGTGTTCTTTGGTCCACTCAGCTTGTTAGTAGCCAAGTAAAACAAGCAGCACTGTGTATTTTCTTGACAAGCTTTAAATTAAGACATTCTGGATTTCTGCCGCTTTTAGAGAAATGATTAAGATTCTCTTCAGAGTAGTCATGTATTTTCAAGATGTTTACTAATGTAATATGGATTTTATACTTTTGCTATATTTAGGGCAATATAGCCTTGTTTGAGGCATGCTGTAAGGAGCGGATACAGCAGTTTGATGATGGTGGCTCTGATGAAGAAGACATTTGGGAAGAAAAACATATTGCATTTGCACCAGAGTCCCAGAGGCGTTCCAGGTGAGAAGGGTGTTTCTCATCCAAATAGCAGTGTAGTGAGTCTGCAGTAGTACACCTGTCCTCTGATTCAGTCTGTCTGTTAGTGCAGACTGTCCAGCATAACCAGGTATTTCCATTCTGTGGAGAAAAAAGTGGACATGTGGCTCTAGTGCTTTGTTTTCCAGCCATAATTTGCAGAAGATGCACTTTGGGTTTCATAGCCTGTTGGTTTTGGTTTTTTTCCCTGCTGTGTATTCTTTCCTTCTGCTTTTAAACTGGCCCGGCTGTCCTTGCTTAGGACAAGGCAGCCCAGCTCCACACCTCTATTAGACCTTGCTGTCCTCACAGTACCAGTATAGCTGTGAACAAAGAAAAACGCATTAAGTGGAAGGAGCATGTAGTCCCCACAACTCAGGGCTGTGCACCCTCCCTCAGTATCTGTTGAAAGCCTCTTCATATGATCAAGTGAAAAATCTTAAACCTTGTTTCTTCTCTCTCTTTGAGAGAGAAATGAGGGGAATACTAAGAGCTAAAAATTATACCTCAAGTAATCTCAGAAATAATTGTAATTCTCTCTCACTTGAAACTCTGCAGTGTTTCATTGTGCCCAGGGTGTTATACTAAAACCAGAATGTAAACTCTCTCTTTGTATTTGAAGTTCGGGCAGTACAGACAGTGAAGAAAGTACAGATTCTGAAGAAGAGGATGGAACTAAACAAGACTTGTTCGAATCCCACACCAATACAGAGGACAAAATGGAAGTAGACTTAAGTGAACGTACGTAGCTTTTTTCCCTGGTGCTTTGGGTTATAGGAAATTGTTAGATCTAGCAGCCTGATTTTGTTGGAGTTTCCTTGTTGACTGCTTTTATTCCAACTGTCTTAGTCTTTCTCACTTGACACAGAGCATGCACATATTGGGAAGTTTGAATTCCTTACCTGTCTTAAATTACTTACTCTCTCTAAAATTCATGTTTCTACTCTTCAAGAGTTAAAAAAGGAGGAGTAGTCAGAAAGGGGAGGATTAAATGCTTGTTTATAAATATTGAGTGCCTACAAAAAGCTGATATGTTACTATTCAAACCCAAAAGATGGTATTTTTACTGGAAGCCTTTCAGATCAGCTTTTTGTCTAACAATGCTCTTTTAGAAGACTTCCTACAGAAGCTCAGTGAACTTGCATTGTTCTGGTTTCAAATGTGAGTGAAAGATACACATCAGGAGACTCTTATGTGGAATCTTAACTGATGTAATAGGTTGAAAAGTTTTCACATTCAAGTCAGACTAAACTGGCAATGTCTGTAGGTAAAAGCCCTGTGTTTATCTAGACTGTAAGGAATTAAATTAGAAGGAAAAGTTAAGGGTTTTCTTTTCTTTTGTCAGATTGGTGTCGTTGGCATCTGTGTGTCAAACAAGTTTTGATCCATGTGGGTCTCCTCCCATATCTGCCTGGGTTGGAATTTCTAATTGCTAGTCAGAGCTTCCTTTTCAGCCTGTTTTTTTGTATGTAAGTGTTAATGAAAAACATGTTTCCCTTGGGTAGGTGAAGCTTTTTGAATTGACCTATCCTAAATTAGATGCTATTCACAGTTGCTCCCAAATTTAAAATATCAATAAATATTTTAAATTGTAAAAAGCCTTAAACTTTTCTGAAATTTAGCAGTGGTGTTAGTGCATGAGAAATGATTTGAAGAAATTGAAAAAGGGGTAAAAACTTTTGTGATCTTCATTATTATAGAAATTAGTTTGAAAAATGGTAACAAATATTGAGGTTAATTTCAAGGATAAAGCAGGATTGTACTTGTGATTTAATATGTTTTATTAGTTTTGTTATTCAGATAAAGTTTTTTTTTAGCAGAGTACTCTGAATTACTGATCTTAAAATTCTGCCTTGCTAGCAGAATTTTCCTTTTAGGGAATACATTAATTTTTTAACAGGATATACAGGATTTTTCTGCATGTGCTTTCAAGTCTAGTTATGAATCTTGCTTCTCTTTATGAAATGTACATAGAGGGAATCAGTGTTAGGCATATGTGCACTTGTGTTCTTTATGGAAATTTGTTCCTAATGACTCTGATGATGGCTTTTCAGCACCTAACTGGTCAGCGAACTTCGATGTACCCATGGAGACTGCACATGGTGCCAGTCTGGATTCTGTTGGCTCTGCTGTGTGGAGTACTGAAGCACCAGTGCCAGCTAAAGAAACTGGCTGGGCTTCCTTTTCTGACTTCACATCCTCTTTGAGGTAAGAATGTCAGTTATTCAGGGTGAGCTTGGTTTTCTTGGGGTGTCCGTCTCTACACAAGCCTGTGTTGCTGGTGTATGTAAAGTGCCTGAGTAGCGCTGTGTGTCCCAACAGCGTGTGTCTGTATGATCTCCCTTTCCAGGATGGATGGGTACTAGTGTTTGGGGTTTTTTTTAATTTCATATTGTTATGCAGCTGTGATAACTAGGTTAAGTAGTTCTGCATGATTTTGAGAACACACAAGATAATGCTGTTCTTTTTTGGATTGAACTCTACACTCTACTGAAGTCTTGTGTATGTACCTAATTTAATAGATGTAAGTTTTGAGTTGCCAAATACTGGCAGTCAAGAACTAATTCCTTCTCATATTGGAAGACTTCGCTTTTATGCATTTGGCTTTTGACTTTCTGTCTGGGCATTAAAACAGCTCAGATATAAAAGTATGATTTTTTTCCAACATAAAACTGTGTTGTTTCATGATTGAGGCAGGTAAATAGATAATCCAATTAAGAAAATGAAGACTTGGAGTTGCCACATTTCTGGATAGAAGAGGCATTCTGTAAATGGTGACATGTTTTTCAAGTGGCCAAATCTTGTCATCTGAGTTCCTTTAAAATGAAAAACTTGTTGCTGTACTGTATATAAAATTAAGTAGTGAAATCACTTTTGTAGTGGTTCATGACTGCACTGACAGTCTCAACAGAGAACTATCAAATTGGAAAAATGCATTTAGCAAAACAGTTAAAAATCTTTGGAAACCCTGCAAGGAGCTGGTGATACCTGTATGCCTTAGTTACCAGGGACATGTCCACTAGTACTTTTAATGTAACAAAATCAAGTGAAAATAAGATTGCTATCAAACACCCTCAGCTCAGTTCTGGTGGTGCATTTTGCATTACTAAACTTCTATTTAGCATGTCTTTCCAGCACTCTTAGAACAAACTTGCTTAATTCAGTTTCACTATAGTTCTAGGCCTTACAGCTTTCATAGAGAACTAATACTGTTTTAAGAACACTTCATTTTGCTATTCAGAAATGTTTCTAAAGTTTTTTTATTCTTCTTGAAGCTCAAAAGACTCCTTAAGAAGTAATTCTCCTGTGGAAATGGAAACAAACACAGATCCAGGTGATCCCTTGAGTGCAAATGCAGCTACTCTTACAACACAGCTAGAGAGTAAGTTTCCAAATGCAAATGGCTTGGTTATAGGAATTGTGTATAAGAAAAATCTCCATGGACTTTAAAATTTTAGGTTTAGACTCCTCTCTGGCTCTGCTGCTGTTCTGACAGGTATTAAAAGTGACTTTCCAAAGAATTTATAAACTATTTAAAATAGTTTCCGATTTAAAACAAGAGCGAGTGTTACTGATCCCTCTAAAAAGTTTGCACATCGTGAACAGAAAAGCATTACAAAGAAACAAAGTTTGTAAGTTTGTGCTGTTAGAGAATCTTCTCACTTGTGTCAGCATATTTAGCTCAGCGGATTCCCCAAAAGAATGGTAGCCTCCAGTCTTGACCTGTGTGGCAATAGGCCAGTAGCCTCAATGTGTTCAAATTTCTCCTTCCTGCTCATGCCCTTCTAAAGCTGCCTTCACTATGCATGCCCTGATTATTTGTTATACGTGTATGAACTGGTAAAAGGAGGTTTTAATGAGGTTTTTTTGTATCTATTTTTACCAGAGAGAGCAAGAAGTGCAGGTGAGAAGTCCAGGCACACTGGACATCCCAAAGATTTGTCAGTACTAGGAAGCTTGAAGTCAAATTTGTCTGTGTAGACTTGTCATGAATTTGACTGTACAGAAAAATAATTCTTCACCTACTAAGGCCTTGTTTAGGCAAAACTGTTGCAGTAACCATTGTCAGTCAACATGAAAAAAGCTACAGACTGTGGCTTTTTCTTAAGCCATCTGTAAGTAATGCTCATGCTGTCTGTGTGGCACTTGCAGAAAGGTGACATTCTCTGTAAGGAAGAATTCAAGAAATGTGCAAAACTGCAGAAATACTATTCTTGGTATATTGGCTTATGTGCTTGCATGTGGAATAGAAATATAACCAGCCATAAACTAAATTGCTTCTATTTCTGCTTGCAGCCCCAGGAAGTGTTGCTATGGAGGCCAGCTCAGATGGAGAGGATGATGTGGAAAATGCAGACAAGGTAACCGAGACAGTCATGAACGGCAGCATGAAGGAGACACTGAGCCTAACTGTAGATGCTAAAACTGAAACTGCCGTTTTCAAAAGGTAAGAATGCCTGTTTATTGTCTTCCCACCATGTAAATAGAACACTGTTGATGGAACACTGTATCATCAAAGAGAGTTTAAGTGATAATTCCTGAGGCTTTACTAGAGACCTCTCAAAGTAATTGTTTTGAAATTTGACTTCTAGTTTGTTACTATAACATGTGACTTTACTCATCAAGCCTTAGTTTCAGTGCAAGGTTATTAGCAGAGGACTGACTCAGCTTTTGTCCCTGATGCACATTATTGTGCATTTTTCCTGTACAGTTCTTTTAACATTGCACATCAAAACTAAGCTTTTAAAATTTTGCACAGAATTCTTAGACTTGGATTGGAATTTCATTCTTCTCATCCAGGAGGATGGAAGGCAGAAATTGAAGGCCAGCCAGGAGCTGCTTTTGAGCATAGCTCATCAGACACTTGGGTTGATCACTGTTGGTGGTATGCACGATGGTGTTAAATCTGTTCTGGACTACAGGTGGCACATGGAATTCTAGAATAACTGGAAGAACAGCTTCGTAATTTTGCTGTCTTCTGATACAAAGATTCAGGAATAAGTGTCTTACAACATGGTCAAATTGTATATTATATGTATATCAACACTGCAACCCTTTTATGAGAATAAATCACATTTCAGTGTTGTCTACTCCATCCCATCTACTAAGATACTGTGATCTCAGATTTAATGATCAAGTGCTTTTTTTAGTATCAAATATTTATGTAGGGAAACAGAGGCTACAAACAGTATGACATGCAAAAATTTTGCCTTTATTGAAGCTGATGTGTCCTGGCTCCACCCTGATGTTAACAAATTGGAACACACTCCTAGAGCATTTCGACATGCAGCCCTCTTCTCATTATTCTAGAATAACTTCCTAGTATCTGTCCCTATTCTAACTTTAAATACTAAAAAGAAATTGTCAGTATGTCTTGGAAATTGCTTAAAAAAAAAACAACCTCGAGTTGATTCCAGTGTTACTCCTTACACTCCCTGTTGTTTAAATTCATTAAATTAGGAGAGGTGGTAGGAGATAAGTCCTGAACTATCCAAAATGAATAGACCTTGAAAACCAAACAGCTTTCCGTCACTCTTGATTCCATCCTTTTGGTTATCTGAGTGACTGAACTCCTGATGGTTTTTCAGCACAGAGGAGGGAAAACTTGTGACTGCACAGTGCTTCTAAATAAAATGGCATTGATAGAGGAATGAACCACAGCACTTTAGAGAGGTATTGGGACTTCGTGCAGATCGATGTCACATGAAGCCATCCGTAGTGCATTGCTGATGTAGTAAATGATGTGTCTGCTCTCCAGTTTGTTGTCTTTTGCACAGTGCTTTTACATGGTCTTCACGCTTAGATGTTCACAAATTTGGTTCAGTTATCCACAGTGTCTTTAAACTTAAACTAGTTTAGCTCACATGCACTTTCAAGTTGTGTGACTTGTGATACTGATGCAAAAACTAACATGAGGAGGCAGTATCTGGTGACAGTTCCTGCCTCCCTTCATGGAATTACCTGCTGGAACTGTAGTTAAAAGGACATAGAGGTGCAAAGGGAGGCAATATCATATAATTGCCCTAGTCAGAAGGGACCTTGAAAGTTTATCCAGTCCAATCTTTTATGGGAAACAGAGCCAAGATGAGATTACCAGGCACTCTGGCCTGTTGTATATTGAAAACTTCTTGGATCTTTATTTGGAAGGGAAATATCAAAGGAGCATACAAGGGAGCTCAAAGATGAGGTCTTAAATGCAGAGACTGTTCTACTCTGATAGACATGTGCAGCTTCATAGTGAGTCAATGCTCAAGTGGCATTTTTTAAACCAACTTACAGGGAAAAGGTCTAAATTAAGGGACAGTTAGAGTAGTGAGAGGAAGTCCTACTGTGGCCTGTTTGCCTTTCAAAGTGGATGCTTCCAGACTTAAGCTTTATCTAGGTTTCTGTCAATAGAAAATTGATGGTGTTGAAGTGAACCTTGAGGGGATTTATAAGCGCGGCAGTTCATTTGTGGAAAGCTGCAAAGGACAAAAATGTGATTTCTGAACTTAGTTCAGAGTGGAGAACAAGTAGGAAGAATGCCAGCAGAGACTGCCTCTTTAAAAAATAAAAAAAACCTAGAACATCACTTTCGATGGTGATGGTGACAAGTATTTTATTTGGAAGGAATGCGAAGAGTATCAAGGCAAATGAGATGGGGAGATTAGATGGGGAAAACTTGATGAGAGATTGCAATGCAAAAGACAGTATTTTTGCAGGCTCTGCAGGATAGAAGGAGAAAAGAGAAGGATTCATTGAAATTTAAAGGATCCATGGAAAGGAGAACTGTGAGAATAGGAAGAAAACCAGCAGAGGAGATTGGCACTTCTTGAATAAATAGATTTGTTGCTGCAGAGGTATAAGATTGATGTTTGTCTACTTCAGAGCAACTTTATAAGTATCTCTTGCAGGTATATATGCTCAAATTTGTATTTTAGTTCGCTCATAATGGTGTGATTGAGATGGAAGAGGGTGGAATAGAGAGGCAGAAAAGTTTGGGTTTAGAGGCAAACCAGAGGATTTGTTCACTAATGACTTTTGAGGCTGCCTGGTTACATGGTACTGTCTTACATAGTGTGAGTGTACAGCTTTTTCACTGAACTTTGTTTGTTTTTGTCTACAAGAGGAAGTTTATGAAGTAGGTTGGGCTGAAGTCTTTGTACCCCATAAACCATACATAGTATTCACTGTGGAGTTACTAGGGAGTTTATTATGAAAGATAGTGATGAGTTAATGATTTTGCTGGTATGTTTCGTGGACAGACTTTATTAATGCCACTTTCTGAGGGAATCTTGAATTTCTTTTATACTTTCTTCCATTTTTGCATTCTTCTGGCTTCAGAGTGTTGAAATCCTATCGGTATGTATAGTAAAGGATCATGATTGTTATCACTTCAGGCATCACATACATTCCTTTTTTCCTTTCTGATCTTACTTGCAATCGCTGTGTTTCCTGCCGTTTTATCCAGTCAAGTTTTAATGGATGTAAACACCAGTGCATCATTAGGTGTTTGTAAAGTCTAGAGCCATATGCTTGATCTTCATATTGCAATCATAACTTAAAATCCATTTGCATGTGAAATATGGACCCGTCTCAGTTTTCTTCTGTTGCCTGAAATTCCCTATAAATAAACTTCAAAGCTAAATACATTAAATAATTACTTGCTTTTGTTTTGTTTTTTAAGTGAGGAAGGAAAATTGACTACCTCGCAGGATCCTTCTTGTAAATATGTAGTAGAAGAGAATACAGAGGTTGCAGAAGAGGTCCCTTCAGGTCTTCAGCCTACTAACAGCAGTCCAGAACAGAGGTAACTGCATTCAAGGATGCTTTCAATTCTCTAAATAGCTGTTTGTGTGCTTTTTTAACAGGATTGATCTAAAGAGAGTGTTTAGTTCAGTCTAAAAATGTGCTTGCTTTTATTTTATTAAATTCTCATAAGTTGAATTTTCAGTTGTTTCTAAGACTCTTGAGTCATCAAAGGTGTAATTTTCTTGCAGGGAGTTGTAAATATCCCCATTCTGTTCTGTGACGATGTTACCAAGTTAGAATAGTGAATTGATGCACAGAACTCTACTGTGTGTTCTGATTGTACTCTAGATAGATTGAAGAGATGTAAGCATGTTTGACGAATTTAGATTCTGGTTTTTGAGACTTGTTTATGACCCATTATTTAACTAGCTCCTTTCTTCTAACTTCCTGCTCTGCATAAATCTCAAACTTGATCAAGAAGGGAATTCTAATAATAAAAAAAAACAAATCTGTATACTTAAAGAGGGAGGCCCAAAAACTCTTTCACAGTGTCTCCTACAGATGCTGTCTTTATCAAGATGACAATATTTTTTTAATGTTGATAAGCATTATATTGTAGGTACTAGGTACCCTTTTGGGTAAAGATGCTTGTCTGAACCAACAGAGGGTTCTCAGAGCTAGCATTTTGCTAGATTGCCTTTAGGTTGTGGGAAATTTCAAGGAACTCCTTTCACTGAATCCTGCTGGCTTCAGCAAAGCTCAGAACTTTCTCTAAAGGTGGCTGTTGCAGTAGATCCTCATAAGCACAGGATAAACACCAAGATAAACCTAATGGTGCTTTTGGGGCTCCATGTATGTATGACTAGTGGAAGGAGTCCCCTAGGTAGGTCTCTGGCTGGTGGCTAGCAGGAGTAATCTCTGCTAGGAGCCCTGTTCTGTCATGGACTTTTTTCCAGTTAATAAGTGAGTGATGGTTGTGCAGACTGTCACACTTTCTCTCCATACAACATTTGTTTCTTACCTTCCAGGTTTCTCTAAAAAGTGTTTGCTTTTATCTAGTGCTGTCTGTCTTTTCTCTAATGTTTACATATGTTTTTTAAAAAGTGTTTTTAGAGCTTAGCAGCCAAAGACTTAGCTAGGGGGCTTCTCCTGGTCATGTGCATGTAGAGCACGGACCCCAGAGTGGCTTCTCTGTGATGTCCACCATCAGAGAAGAGGAGTTACAGGTAACTTTCCTCATCTGTAGTTTCAAGCAGTATTTGCATTCCTTTAGAGAATCTTCAAATGTATTCCATAGACTTGCACTGAACAGAAGTTGAGATTTTTTTGCCTCTGTTGCTTGCATATTTTTAATGTCCTCATGCATTGGTTTGATCTCTTTTTGCCAGTCCAGAGCAATTGAGCCCATGTTTTCACTAAACTTTTATTTATAAATGTATATGCTGTTACTGTTTTCACTCTTGTAGGTTTGCTCTCCATTTTCCTCCATACTTCATGAATGTTTCATCCTATTGGACTGACATTCAAAGTACTTGTGAAAGGCTTTTTGTAGATTAGATTAATAACTAAAGCAATTTTTTACGATCCTGTTGTTTTTTCCTGTTGTCTTAGTTGCTGGCTTTCCAGTGCAACCTTAAATTCTCCTGGTATCACATTTTGCCTCAGAATAAGATTTGGATAAGTATCAGAAATGTACTCTTTATTAGTAATTCTCTGAGATACCACGTCTCTAGAGATCACTTATTGTATCAGTTAATGAAGACCACACGTTCTTCAGTGGTGTGCTCAGTTAATTGAGTGCTATGCCTAATTAGAAAATAAGGACTCCAGAAATGCTGGACTGCAGAAGATAATTGGGATGAGCATGTTATTAGCACATGTTTCCTTCCTTCAGTTCATGGGTTATGCTACACAGGATCTGGGGTTCTTGGTTTGGGGTTGATTTGATTTTTATTGCACCTGCTTGAGTTTGCTTTGAATCTTTTTTGTATACTTACATCTCTTTTTTTGGCCTCTTAGGACTGATCAACACACCCATTTAGGAGAGGCATCTGTTAATGGCCCTGTATGATATGTGATGTCTACTGCCTTGGCTGAAGAGAAAGAACTGATGTCCAGGTGTTTGAGTGTTTCTTGAGGATATCATCTAGACCCTGTTGAAGCCAGTCACTGCTGCACTAATTTCGCAAGGAATCAGGACCAGCAACATTTATATTCTAGATTTTAAGACATTGTACAGAAATTCATAAGTGTAAAAATATTGCACATTGAGAAATACCAATAATTTTTGCGTATGTTTATATTGTATTGTTCTAAATAATGGGGGGCCTGTGAAATAAGATCCTGCTACCCATGTAATGATGACAGTAGTGTTACTATAGTTAAAATGGCTGTAAGAATAGTTTTATAAAAAAGTGAATACAAAAATCTAATGTATTTGAGACATAACTATTTGACGATTAGTGTGACCAAAGTATTTAGCAGTTTTCTTACATTTTTCACCTTGTAAAAAAGAAAAAGGAAATTCATGTTTTTTCTGAAACTGAAATGCCCTATAAATGTTATTTTGGTTGGTTTAGCTTACAAAAGTGATTTAAATAAGAATTTTTTGGTGTTCAACATTTTACAACAGGTTTTTTAATTGGTAATTGTTTTCTGTATTGTTCTAAACAGATCAAAAAATGTAAGTCTATTGGTAGAGATTTTAAGTATTTATTGCAACAGCTTAGTTGACAAATTGATGTTACTGTAAAGCCATATGTTCTGTTAAGTCTAGTTTGCTTGAAACAATACCTTCCAGGTGAAACACTAGAATATTTGGAGTGCACATGGCTTGTTGTGTTTAAGTGGTTCACCTGCCTTTAAACAGTTCACCAAGATTTAGTTTAATACCAAGCATTATACAATGGAACATTTCAGAACAATCTGCGTATTTAAAACGCTATAATCCTTTTAGACAAGTCAAGTAAAAGAAATGCTCATGCTGCTAATGTAATTACAGTACCTGCATTTTAAAAGTAAATAGTGTTTTTAATACGAATTTTGGCAGCAGAGCATGTTAATTGGTAATTTCACTGTACTGATCTGTGTGAGGCTTTCATTTGTATGTTTGAAACCAGTTTTTTCACAGCTGGTTTGTGTATATATATAGTGATTATGGAAACTAATTCTGTGTAATTTATAATTTTCTATGTCAGTGTAAAATTCCAACAGCCTTCTCAAACAAACAGAAGCAATATACTGTATATTGCCACATTGTCTGGTGAAAGGGTTAAAATACTCCTGCACTTTTAGACGCAAAACCATTTTTGTTTCTGTAATAGTCATATTCATTTATTTTTTACATAATTTGTTTTCCTGACCAGTATTTAAAGCCAAAAGGATATTCTAAACAATGGCCAATGATTTATTTTAGAAGGCGTCCCAAACAACGTGCCTAAACATTACATTGCATACAGAAATAAAAAACCCACATGTATGTCACTGCCCTTATTGCTTTCTCTTTTGCATTTTTGGCAAGGTTCAGTGCACTTGTCCTGGGAAGTTTTTGCAAAGTGATCAGTTGTGTGAAAATGAAGGGGTAAAGCCACAGTATCATAAGTGGAATTGGTAACTACAGTTGCCCTTTTATTTGTAGTTTATAAATGATGGAATCCGGTCCATTTCTAAGTTTTCTTTATCAGTTCAGAATTACTTTCAGATCAGCTTGACCAAAACCATTTGGTGTGTTAGCTTTAAGGTTGGCAGCTGTCCCCCTGTCACTTTGATCTGTCACTGAACAAGCAGCTTTGGAAACAAAACTGCTCATTTTGACGCATGAATTGGAGTCAAGTAGAAATTCCGAATACAGGCAAGCAGCAAGTTGGTTTGCGTAAGTTTGATGCTTGTAAGAAGAAAAACTTGTGTCCTTTCCAGTGGAACTATTTGTCCCTTGCTAAAAAGTTGATTTCTCTAGCTCTGTAGCCATGAAAACCAGAGAACACAGTAGATGAAATTGAATCTGGGCCCTGTTGCCTTCAGTTCAGCAGTCTTGTACTTGTCCTTCTGTTCACAAACTGTCATATCAGTCCACTGTTTTGAGGAAGTGTAGGGTGTGTTTTACCCACTCTATCACTTGCACAAGGAATCTGGAACTTGAAAGCATTGGAGGTGTGTTTGGGGAGGGTCTGTGGGTGGGTGTAAACACACCTCTTCTGCCATCTTTTATCAACACTGCTGCTGATCTGCTGCTCACATAGCCTTACAAAAAGGTTTGAACGTACTGTGAGAATCCTGAATGGCTGTTACTCAGCCTGTTTAATCAGATTTGACTTGCATGCAATGGAATTTGAATCTTCTTTAAGAAAAGGTATTTTAATGTATTTGCAGCATGGACTGAAGTCTAATACCCTTGTACAGGTTTGAGTTCCTGTAGTGTTTTTAGCAGCAATTAGGATGAAATGAGCTTGCTTTGAAAGGCTTGTCCACTGCCACATTCCACAGTGCTCTTTGAAATGGCTAAAGGCTCAGTGCTTGAAACTGAGGAATAATGATGTTGGTTGGTGTCAATGGGCAGTGGATTTAACCCTTAGGATTTCTCTGGTAAAGGATTTTTACTCAAGCTAGAGTATGTTTCAAAAGTGGCTAGACCAGTAATATCTGTAGTAGCTCATTGCCTCTTCCCATCTGGCAGAGTGAATGAATCATACCTTCTTGACCAGTGAAACCATTATTTTTAAGTGTAAGCCCTGAATTAGTTTTATAGCAAGATTGTTCCATTTAAGTAAAAGCATAAGTCATCATCTTGACTAACATTGCTATTATTTCACTGAAAAGATAACAGGATAGTGGAAACAATCTCATTATGTCCTTGTACATGGAATCCCCTGTGACCATGCTCTTGAGTGAAGTCTACATTTTTGCACCTATTAAACCTTGTATCTACCTCTTGAAAACAGTGACTTCTGTGTTGTCATCTGCATACTTCTGTGGAAACTTAGTGACATTCATTCTTTGTGTGAAATCCATTGAGGAGACTTGTGAAGAAGATGAATCAGATTCCTACTGTCGTTCATTATAAATTTATCTTTCTGTTTAAATTTTAAAGCACTGATTTCCTTGTAGATTTTGTTTTCTGACATACATCTCATACAGTTATATCAGGAAGTACTTACTGTATATAACTGGCTCTATTAATAGACTTAATCACCTCTGACTATCTCAGAATAAGTAGTGCTTTCTCTAGTGTAGTGTAAGTGCTTTGAGTTTCATTATGAAAGTGTCTGTATTGTTTTCCAAACCGGGATGGAAAATGGCTGTTATTGTGGTAGCAAAATGCCCTTTATTGGTAAAGGTTTTAACATATATATTTTAGCTTCTGCATCTTACTTGCTAGCAAGGTAAGGATTTGGTATCTTCATGTTCCATTATTGTTTGAGTATGTAAGGTTACAACATGGAAGGAGATGATGGTAATAAAATTAAAATAAAAAATATTCTTACTGTAAAGATAGATGCATTTTTCTGTCTCCTTTAGGTAGGACAGTTCATGACATTTTTTGGACTGGCTCAGACCAGGTTCTGTTACTTCTTTTAAATTTTGATTTGCCCTGTGTTTAGTCTTGGTTAATGACTTGGATGTAATCACACTTCTAATGATCTCCAAGGGAAATCTGTGTACTTCTTACTCTGCTGCACAAGCTAAAGCACTGAGACCCAAACTTTACCTTGTGTTTTGCTGATAGTGTCTTTCAGAATTTCTCTTTTAGACGAGTCTGGGCTTAGTGTTTGCCTGTTTTTTGTTGGAGAGGGGAACTTTTTCGGTATTTGTCTTCTCTTAAGTCACTAAGTACTTTGCAAAATGAGGGGGGATTCCCTTTATCTTTCTGGCCATAGCTTAAATACTGTAATTCTGATTCTTGGACCTCATTCTGGATTTGAGTTGTGTATGGTGTGGGTCCTTTCTTGTTTTCTGTGTCTTAAATCATGATTCTGAAGACTGTAATTTAGATGATGATTTTCTGTTGCCATACAGCCACCCAGAGTAAGAAAGCTACACCATGCCTAGCTGTGGTGGTGTAGTGTAGATTTTGTCACTCATGTCCCATGAGATATAATGCTTGCCCATTTGCACAGGGGAAGTTTATCTGGTTGTCTCACTACTTTGATCTGTAGATGATACTTAGGTACATAGGTGTTTGATTCTCAAGGACCTAATAGACATTATTTTTTCAGATGGAACCTGAACTTGATAAAGCAATCAGTTAGGTCTGCTTTTAGACTCCACTATGTGCCATACTTCTGTCTTTCTTACCTGGGAAGGTTTCTTTGATACCTCTTATCTAGACCAATTATCTGTCAGAGGTTGTCACAATTTCACCTTGGGTAATGCACTAACCTGGCTCTTCTGCAAGAGCACTGAAGCCTGACTACAGATGATGCAAATAAAACCTGCTTTTCTTTATACCAAACAGAATTAAGTGTTTGGGAAATCCCTCTGCTATTTTTTCAAATGAAAGATAAAAAATGTTGACTGTCTTTTACTAATTCTCATATCAGACAAGATTGCTAAGGTAAGCTAAGACTGCTAAAACTCGAGGGACCTTGTTTCTGTTGTTGGGAGTTCTCCAAAGTACCTTTCCTCCTATATCTTTAATGAAACATTTGTTAATGCTCTATTTGTTAAAATGGGTTGTTTTTCTTTAGTCACTGCTAAACTTAAAATTCTGAGATGTCCTTTCAGGTGAGAAGGGCTCTGCTTTGGAATGAGCCATGGAGGACTGTGCATATTGACCGATAAGGTAGTAACAAGGAAATGTGAGATATTCATGGGACTATGGGGCCCTATTGTTTCTCTTTAGTCCTTTCAGGATAAAGTAGCTTGAAAAGATAAAAGGGCAGACAAAATGTGTCACTTTTCTTTTTAATGCTAGTACTTTGCTTGTCTAGTTTGAACTACTTCAAAGACAAATCTCTGAACTTGGAAAGTGATGGGTGATTTCCTGGTAAGTAAATTGTTTCAAGCTTTAGTTACACCACAATTCATGTGGAATTCATACTTATTTCTATGTACAAGCACTGAAGACAATTTTTAACTGAACTGTTTAAATAAATATCTATAGATTCACACCTGTGTGCATGCACATCAGTGTGTAGGGTACATTCTCATAACGTGGCTGGTGCAGTGTCCATGGTGCATTTCAAGAGTGCACTGAACTGTAGAATACCAGGAAGAACAAAGAGATACTTGTGCACAGGTTACAGCCCATTCTAAAGCATTTCAGGTTTGTGTCTGCATGTGTAGACATTGTCAGTAGTCTCTGGCCAGCCTGAAGGTATCTTGATGGGAGGAGAAACTGGCGCCTCTGATGTCGGAGGCAAGCTTCAGCTTTTGTCAGACGATTTCTTTTGTCTGATGCTCTCTTAGTCCAGCTACTTGACACATTTGAGCCTGTGGTAAGGTGTATCCAACAGAGAGTCTCTTTTACAATCGCAGTGACCATCTAGAATGGAGTAAATCAGGAAAGGACTTGGATTGTAAAACTAAGTGCAGGGCGAGGGTTGTGTTAAGCATGAATTTGTACATGTGCATGCTTGGTGCTCTTTATCTGAGCTATTCTCAGCTATCTTTTTTTGTCATATGAGAAGGTATGGACTATATGTTAAATGACTAGCCGGTTCCTGGTTGGACTGTGGATTATGGACTATGTGTTAAATGAGTAATCAGTTCCTTCAGTGAGAGGAGTAGATGCTGCTTCTGGGTACATTTTTGTGCCAAGTGTCTGAAAAGGAATCAAGAAAGTGATGGTGGTGTAGTGTGACTCTTGTACAGAAACCAGATCATCTAGTCACACTAAAACATTTATTAGGAGCGAGAAGTCTTTGTGTTCACAAATGTGCAAAAAGGCTATAGGTAGGCAACACTCAAATGGAAAGGTAATTGCTTTCAAGTATCAAGATACGGGCTTGAAAGAAAAAGCAGGGAACTAGCAAAGCTTTGATTGCAGGGGAAGGCCGTTTGAAGTTATTAATCTCAGGCAAGGCCTTGTTTCACTTTTTGGTCATTGCAGTGCTTCAGTGAGCTAGAAGAAGAAATCTTTCTGGCTGGCTGTCTGCCTGTGGAATAATGGATTGCTCTAAAGATGAATCCTCAAATGGCCTTGGGTTCCTGGGAGAATTCGTTTTCATAGTTCATGGCAGTGATGCTGGTGGCATGTTATTTATGAAGGGAAAGGACAGAAGTTGTGAGTTGTAATAGGAGAAGAAAATACACACTAATTAAATCCTCTGAATAAGTTGTGTAATGAAGTCAGAATTTATACTCATGATGTGGCTGTGTATTGTGTAGTGACATCTGGCCCTCTGGAATGTGAAGATTCAGAAACTTGAATGATTGCTGCTGCTAGACAAAATTGGAATATTATTGGTTTTGTGTTAACATCAGTTGTCTTATGAAACCTTCCTCTGTCTAAACTTGCTGTGAGGACTGTAAATTTAGTATTCTTTTACTCATAAAAGATATGACTGATAATACGGCATGTTTGAAAGAGTAACTAGTTAATTTTTAAGATTATTTTTGTGACTATCATAATGTCCAGCCTTATGTGTCATCAAGGTATTCCACAGGCACTTATGTGACTGTAGGACTTAGTATGGCCTCTGGACTTTTGATTTGCTCCAGCTTTGACACAAAGCAGTATATCACTGCTTGAATACTGCTGTCTCTGACAATCTTCATGGTATGTTTTTATGACAAAAATTGCTTTTCTGACCTCAGAGCAGAAAGGCTAGTTGAGCAAGAATAACTTGTTTACAAACAATATATGGTCTTGATATGTGCTACAAACCTCCAAGAATGTCTTAGAAACTCAAAAATAAGTATAAACATTTCTGTTAGCTACAGCTTTTCTGTTAAAGAGAAATAAAGGTAATGAGGCTGATCGCTAAGCTGACAGGCATTTATTAGGTGTTCAGTTTACTGAATGTGTCTAAGAGTCACTCTCTGCTGCTGCCATAGCAGTTTCTGTGGTGGCTGAGGATGGAATAGGTGAAATCCTACAGTAATAATAATTGAACCTTGAAACAAACCGCTCTCTAGTCTAAGAAGCAAAGGGGAGAGCAGAATCCATGTCCGTATTTCCCAGTGCTTTTCAGTAGAAGAGGTTTGTATCCTTTTTCTCCAAATGCTTTATCAGGGTAATTTCTTACAGAAATAAAGGAAAAGGAGCCACTGCTAGAAATGTTTTGGGGTTTTTTGGGTTTTTTTGGGGTTTTTTTGTTTTGTTTTTTTTTTTTTTTACAGTCAAAGGATGAAAATAACAAATAGGGTGACAGATAAATGTTTGCAGGTTTTGAATTATTTACAGGAAGCTCTTCCTTACTCTCCATTAAAAATCCTGGCAGTATTACATTTGTCATTCTCTTTTGCCTAATGTTTAATGAAAGATTTCACAGAATTATTTGGGATTGTGGGAAGATGGAATGAACCGTTATCAGGACTGCAAAATCACATACTCAAGACATAGGTGTTTATGAAGTAAAAGTTCTTTTTTCATAGGTGTTACAAGTTAAATAGATGTGATAGCTGCTAAATAAAAGCTGAAAGAGGTAATTTAAAATAACTCTTATACAAATCTTTTTATCAAAGACTAGAATTTCACTTCATTCTAGATCAGCTTGAGCTCTGGGTCTGTCACATGCACTGTGGAAAGCTCAGTTTAACTTTATACAGCAAAATTAAGATCATTGATGCTTAAATTCTTACTCTATTTCTCCTCCCTGCCCTCACTAACTTCTTGAGAAATGACAAAATGTTAGAAATCCAAACAGGATGTATTTTTCCTCTATGGGAGACTGAAAATAAGCAAAACTTACTAAAATTATAGTTACTGAGATGCTGGAATCAGGGAAGAATATGAAACAAAGAGTCAGGAGAAGAAATTGAAGAAATCAAATGCTAAAAAAAGAAGAAAAAAATCGGAACCAAAGTGAAATCAATAAAATTGAGTGGGATGACATAAAGTTCAGTGAGGTTTTGTACAGTTCAATTTGCTTAGATAGTAATAACCAATACTTCAAAACCTTCTGAGCTGCACAGCCAAGTTGCCATGCAATGAGAAGGGAAAACATGACCACTCATCCTACCCATTTTTTCTCCCATGATGCATTTCTGCACACATTATAAGTATTAAGATATTCTAGATCAGTTTCTGTAATATATTTTACTACTGTCAGTATCTTTAAAGGAAGGCATTTGTTTAAAGATCCAAACTTATTTGTAATAGGTTAGAGCTGTTGAATAAAAATATGAATGCTTCAATGTTTTTGAGATCAAAGCTTTTGTTATTTTCATCAAGTTTTACAGCTATTCGCAACTTGAGATAATCAGTAGTAGTGGTATGTTCTCCAACAGCTGTTAATGTGATATTGAAAGACACAGCTGTCCTTCCAAAACCAGGAAAGGGAAAAAATGGCCCCTTTTCAAAATTTGAGCACACAGTAAACAGCATAGTAAAACTCCTCAATTGCACATCACACTGCAATCGCTAATATAAATCTGACTGTTGTGGCTGTGAAAGTATAAGGAAGAAAAAGGTGAACAATATTATCTTAAAATAATTTTTAAAAAATTCTTAATGATGTACACCAGAATAATCTTATTAACTCCATAATTAAAAGAAAACAAAAACTCAGCAGTCTTGACTGCAGTACTGAAGTACTGCCAGGGAATTTATAAAGCTCCCTATATGTTACAATTAAAAAGGTCTGGCAAGTCATTAAACTGAAATTTGGTCAGAAATGGGCACTTCTGTATTAGTGAAAAAATTTTCCGCAGAAAACATTTGAACAATGAGCAGGATAACACTTTCTGTGAATAATTGGTGTGTTGTTGGCATCAGCAAACATCAGTTGATCAAGATTAACATTGAAGACCTCGATGGCCTATATTAATCTGTTAATACCTTGTCATATTTATTTAGTCTGAGAGAAGTGGCTTAATTGGTTTTTATATTTGAGAAGGCAGTATTCCTGAGCTGCACTAAATAGATCCTGAGTGATCCTCTAGAGGAACCTGTTTCTCCAATGGTTATCAGGAAAGCCTAGGGGAATATATGTCATGTGTAATGATGTAATTACGTTAACTAAGACTGAATGATACAGACAGTCTTTTCACAAAAACACTTTTTCTCTCCCTAGAATGCTCTTTACTTCCATTCCTCCATCTTTGTGAAAATAGATTGATTTTTTCTCGGGGAAGGCAAGAGAAAGACCTTCATAATTATACTTTCAAATTTCCTGCTTCCTAGTCACCAGAATATTAAGTACAAATAAAATGTAAGTGATATTCTTTAGCACTGAACAGCACTTACATAAGAAGCAGTGTGCTGCATTTCCTTCTCAGGTAGGTTAACTTGCCCCTTACTGCTCTACTTACCTGTTAGGCTGGTGGCTGACTTTGTAGAGTGTGAAATCCAAAGGGAGGGCAAGAACCTTAATGCTTTCAAACTGAGAAGTGTATCAAGATGAATCAGTGACTAGAAAAGTTTAAAGGAATTAACTATCCTATGACACCTTAAAGTAGCCCAGACAAATCAAGTGCCTCAGATGCATATGAATTCTGATCAGTAATTTTAAAAAATGAATTTAAATGTATGTTCTATTTCTATTGTTAGGATTAACTTTAAAGGTCACAACCCCATTTGTAATACCAAATCTTACAGTTGTGAGGCACAACTTCCCTTTAACTTTCCATGTTTGCCAAAAAGATTGCATTTATCTGCTTATTTTCTAATTTTATTCCTTATTACAACCTATGCTTACTAGTTATTATCTTAGTCTCCTTAAAGCCCTATAAAAATAGGCCCTATTTTGTGGTTTTGCACTCCTCTAGTACAAAGTAGTATTTTTGAACCAAAACCGGTTACTCTTTATTCTGCCCTTGACAGGCAGCATTGATGTCAGAGGAGTTTTGACCCTCTTAAAGGCAGATTACAGCAAATACATCACTGGATTAACCAATGAAGAGTATCCACTCAAACCTCCTGAAAGAAAACATGAGAAACTTAAACTTTTTCCTGTCATTGCAGTGTCTCCTTTGCTTACAGACTAAGTAGTTTCTCTTCATAATCAGTCTCAACATCAGTTATTTTTGTGGTTGCATCATATTTGATCATGTGCACTCTCTTTGTCTTTTCAATCATAGTAAACTTCTGTAACAGAGCATCTGAACTTGGGTCCTGAAGTCTTCAGTTATAAAACATTCTCACTAACCACCTGTCCCCAGTCACTCACAAGACCAGGAGTCCTAGCTGTGCTCCCTGGACAGTGTTTGTAAGTAACTGAGTTCACCATATTGGATAGAAAGAGTGAACCGGTGTTTAGTGGTGCTGATGAGCTCAAAAAACAAATGCTGAGTGCTCTTGGATATACATGGGTAAAACCTTGGGTTTTTTTTTTTTTTTAGATTTTTCACAGAGGTAGATTACTGATTTTGTGTGCCCAAGCAAACAGGATTACTATTCCCTAAAATACAAGTACTGCTGTCATTACAAAGGCTCTGGGAGCTTGCAAAGTTATCCAAGTTGTCAAAAATAAAAAAACCTGTGGTCATTAGACTTGTCATGGCTTAACCCTAGCCAGCAACTAAATACCATGCAGCTGCTCACTCACATAGATAAAAGTGAACCATATAATAACTGTCCTCTGAGCTCACAAACAAGTTGCTTAAATAATTTTAAAAGATATAATGAAGTTGATGTTGTCATCTGACAAAATGAAAGTTAATATCTGCAGTTCTAGATGTGATTTCAGATGTGTATCCTTGATTTTTACGGGATCTCTCAAAAGCCCAACAAAATGAAACCATTTGTGGTTTACATAAGCGAAAACAATCCAAGAAATTGAAGCTGATTCAAAACTGGATGTTTTGTTATGGGTAAAGATTTACCTCTTTACAATTAAGTTATATTGTGAAACTTAAGATTCTTCTATGAAAGAGTGCTGATACTATCATCACATTAACCACACAGCTGGGTCACATTGATGCATATGAATGTAATCATGTCAAATTCCAGGTTTATGAGGATTTTTATGAGTACATCTGGAAGTTAGTCTTAGAAAATGAAAAATTATGAAAAATAAATCATGACCTGATCATACTCTGAAACTGAATTAAAAAAAAAAAAGAAATTGCAATCAGCTGGGTAACATTTTGAATAATGGACATAGAACTGAAATCTGAAGTGGAAAAAGTCAGGGAAATTGCTGTAAAAAACAAAAAAAAAAAAAAAGAGGGATCACTAAGGCTGTTCATAGAGCACATGTTCTCTTTATTTTCCTTGAGATAGCTCTCTGTGTAAGTTGGGGTGGGTTGGTTTGCCTTTGCTGATCCTGAGGTGACAGGATAGCTCCACATCTTTGTGTGAGCTGTAAGACTGAACATTAACTAAACATAGATCAATACATCCAAGCAGCTGGACAAAAGCAAACTAAGAACTGTAGCAAATAGATTAACACATGAAATACTCATTCAGCACAGGAAAAAACCTCAGCTGCAGAACTGGAGAGCACTTCTGTGTTTCTAGAAAAATGTACCCATTTGGACAGAGAACTTAGAAAGCTATGCAAATTGGAAATGTCTAGTAAATGTAACTCATGAAAAACACTTGTATGAATTCTTGGATAATTTTGGTCTCTAAAATTCCATTTTCAGCCCCCTGATTCTTGATAATTTAATATTTACCTATCTGGATAGACACAGCAAATAATTATTGTTCTATTTACAGCTAAGAGTTACTGTATGGTGCAAAAGGTTGTCTTCCTGATAATGATTGCTTGCAAATTTCCAAAAAAATACAAAATGGATCTTTTGACTCATCCATTTTATGGGGAAATACAGTATGCAGTCTAAAATGAGAAAATGAATATTCTGTTGCAAATAATCTATGTTCTGTTGAAGGTAGTATCAGACTATATGCAAAAGAAGGAAAATGCCGATTTGCTAATGTAACTGAAATCAAGCACTTATTTCAGAATAAATTACTTTAGGCTGAAGGCTTCATATCTTATTCTCTATGACACAGTTCTTTCTTTGAAAAAAAGAAAATAAACTTTTTTATTATCTATCGTAGTAAGAGAATCTCTGATTTAATATCAGAAAGAACACCAATGCAGGCAACAGACAAGTGATTTAAAACAGATGTGAAATTCCCTCTGTGTAGAAAATTATAGGCACTGGTGATGACATTAGATGCATATGACTAATCACAGTTAATGCTTGCTGTTGCCAATTAGCTTTATTAGCACAAGCAATTTGAGCACAGCATGACATTACTTTAATTACTGTAAGCAGCTTGTTCATTTATTGAGCAGTATGCATTTAGAAAAGGGGTATTCTATCTGCAAATTAATCAGAACCCTCTTTGTCATTAGAATTTCAGGAACACTGAGGAAAAAGACTTTACCATACAAACAGAAAAAATGGATGATGAAAGTCTGGCAGTGATTTTAGCATTTTACTACTATTCTACTTTTTTATAAAAATACAAAAGCTATTGTGTGATTTCTGTCTGAAAGCTGGACATGAGTGAGACAAAATTACTACCATTAGAGTTAAGACAAGACATTATGACCATTAGGTGGTAGCAATGCAAAAAAAATCTTGTAAAAGTATACAGGAAAAATAAGGCCACAGATATCTAGGACAGAAAAACTCCAATCCAGACTCCAAGCTGCACAAGAAGCTTATTTTCTCCTTTTTTATATATGAAGTTACATTTGTTATCTGTGACATAGATAAAAATTTGCATATCAGAATACAGTCTTCAGAGGGTGGAGGATGCATAATTTCATTAGAAAAATGTAAAAAGAGTCATTGTGCAATTATGTTACTCAAATTGCTGTAGCAAATGAAACAGAGCTGTATTATGAGCTGATTGCATTGGCACCACCCCACTGGCTCCGAAAACTATTGCACAAATGAAAATCATGATGTTGTGGAAGCAAGAATTCAAAATAAGATTTTTTTTTCCCTTGTAGTTTCTCCTAAGACTTTAAAATGTCTCAGAAATTTATATTTCTTTATTAAAAAAAATGATAGATTCAAGAGAGAAAACATTCCTCTCCTGTATTTTATGTCTGTAGATATTTTGAACTTGGATCAGGTGTCATATTCCTCATGTTTTACAATAACTATTTGCAATCTTGCTTTTAATCCTCCTGTCTCAAATCTTGTTTTGGACAAGATATTCACTGTTCAAAAATTAATTTAGAGAGGTCTTAAAGAGAGTCCTTATCAGTTGTTGGCTTTTGTGCTGCTGTTATTCTTCTGTTCATCCACAGGTCTTGCGGAAACAGTACTGCTAGAGGAACTAACAAGTCTGCGGCTTGTGCTGTGTGGAAGAGATTGCACTGAAATGTGGAAGTATCAGGCTGGATGGAGCTTTGAGCTCCATCTGATCTATTGGAAGGTGACCATGTTCACAATAGGGGGGTTGGAGCAAGGTGTTCATTAAAGGTCCTTTCCAAATCATTCTGTGATTCTGTGAGTTACAGGCTCATTCCACAGTGGTGTGAAGGAACTCCTCAGGACCCACTGTCTCCTTTTGCACGAATATCACTCCATATTGGGTTACAAACTGCAGGAAATCAGGTAAAAATGAAAGAGGGTTCAGTACTGGTGCCAAGGATTGTTGACTTTTACATCCCAAGATATTGTTTAAAAAGGTGTTTCTCAATGTCTATCAACAACATTTTAATTTCCTAAGATTTAGAGCACCTGAAGGGGATCTGAATCTAAATCCTTACTTATTCAATACAGAGTAAAGATGAACCTCTATGACAGGAATATGCCTGTGACAGAACAGGCAAAGTTTTAAGACATATATAGGTAATGGAAAAACCCCCAAGCAAAAATTACAGAAAGGGAAATATATCCAGCAAAAAATGAAAGTAGGGTAAGGGCAGTTTTAAGGGAAAGGCTGCCATACAGCTCGCAGGAAAGTCAAGACCATATAACCTGCACAACATCTGTAGTCAAGGTACATGGAGAGCTTCATACCTGACACCCGCTGCAAGGCAAAAAGCTGCAGCTTGACTGCCTGCTGGGGCTGTGTTCAGCACTGGGCAGACACAGACAGGAGGAGCTCCTGTGGCTGAGTTCCCAAATGAGCTGTTCTGTGCGCCTGCTCTCATCAACATCTCATAATACTCATTGCATGAATGCACCACAGATTTCTGTGTTGTGTTCAAAGGCCAGTCTGGGTAATTATAGTTTATCCCCATTTTCCTGTTTTCACTCAGATATGGTTGTCAGTAGCCTAACAAAGATATACATGAAATTATGTGCTTTTATTAGTGTACTGCATCACAGTGAATGTCATGGTTGAAAAAGCAACACCACTGAATGCAATTTATTAACAAACAGTATTGTTAAGGTTGGAAAAGACCCTTAAGATGATCAGGTGCAGCTGTTCAGCCAGCACCACTAAATCAGGTGGTCCCTAAGTGCCACCTTCACACATTTTTTTAATGTTTCCAGGAGACATGTTTCTACCACTTCCCTGGGTAGCTGTGGGTAAAATACTGAAAAACAAAGTTCAGTAAGAGGGCATGCTTGTGTTGGCTGTGGTTCACCAGGGACAAACTGTCTGCACACCTTAGAAGCAGAAACACAGAGGGAGCTTTGTGTACCATGACAAGGGAGATGTGGAACAAGGGATGGAGTGGCACTGAGGTGTTGTGGTCATGCTCTGTTGAAAACAATGCAGCAAATGGGAACTAAGCCACAGGAATGAGCCCAACAGTAACTGAAACTGAAAAATCCATATTAATTTTCAAATAACTAAAGACATTCTTCCTTATTTGTCTTAAAAATCTCCTAAGGAGGGAAAAGTGAGGATGAATGGGTGATTGTCACCATGGGTGTCATTCCAAAATAATATTTAGGGGAGGAACAGTAATCTTATGTTTTTTTCTTAAATCTGACTGTAGCAGTTTTAAATTACATGGATTATAAATGCTTGATGAATGTTATAAGGTAAAGCTACTTGGAGATACTTTCTAAATAAGGTTGGATATAGTTTGGACTTTTTTAGTCCCATCTCAACTAAATGTGGCGCTGCAAAGAATAAGCATCACAAATTTACAAAAACATAGTATTTCATGCAAGTGGATGCAAAGAGTCTAATTAGAATTCACAGGTAATCAAATAATATATTAAGATATCTTAATACAGAACCTAAATTTAGAACCCTAAATTGAGGGATTTATTTTTTTGAAATCTATTTAAACATGGCTTAATAAGGAAGTTTGGAGGTTAACACCTCCCCATACTGCATTTGCAGTAAAGGTAAGGCTTATTTAAAAGCCTTAAAGAGAAGGCTGGGAGAAGGGTTTTGCACCCCAAGGAGTGTTAATTGTTAAGGCAGCCAAGTCCTGAAGCTTTGTGAGTGGTTTCATTGCCAGGGTGGGGTTGCAGAGTGGGGAGGGAGAAGTTCAGAACAAACAAAAGGGAAACAAAAAGGCAAAGGGTGAGAACTATTTCAGGAAAACTCAATATGGTGAGTATCCAATGAATGAGAATGACTGAGCAATAAAACAGTGTCCAGAAAACATTGATCAGGATGCATGGAAGTGCACAAAAACAAATGTAATTCACATTGCTTACAGTGGGATTATTTTGCAAATGAGAGGACTATTTTGCTATTTAGTATTTTCTGAATATTCTATGAATTAGTACTTTGTTTTAAAAATGCCATCTTGAGAAAAGATGAATCTGCTTCTTAATAGTCAGAATGACTCACAAGGCTTCATGGTTGACACCAATTGCATTTTAAAGGTCTTAGTTTACAAAGTCTAATAAAAAATATTCTAGACAACTCTAAATATTGAAATGTCTTTCAAAGCATTAAAATTTCCCTAAATATCACATACATTTTTCAAATAGGAGTTAATGCAGGAATAAAATGCTAATAAAATAAGCAAGCTAACCATAAATATATACAAAATGAGTAAATTTCATTTATATAAACCATGAATGTCATTTTCTAACTGTAGGCCACACAGTGAAAACTGACAGGAAAATGTGATGCTCTTTAAAGAAACCAAGAGGAAGATCTCTGTCGTGACAGAAATCATAGAAGAGAAAATTATCTAGCTATTTCTAATATCTGTCATTCATGTGAGAAAAAAACAGAGCTACCATTTCAAAGGGTAAGATTTTTCTTAGCCTTCAAAAATGATGGTAAATACATTTAAAAAGTATTATGCACACAGTATCTATAGGACCTTTGCAGTAGAAGAAACCAGCTCTAATATGTGTTGTGCTCTTTTATGCACAATTTTTAGTGGGGATTTTTTTATTAACTGACTTTTTCTTACCTGGGTTACAAGTGAAAAAGGAAAACCACATTTTAACAAACACAGCTTGAAATCTGGAACCACATTCATGAATGGAAAAAATAAAATGAATTTTTCAACTTAATGGTTAGGGGTTTTATTTTATTAATAAACCGGTTTTCTTCATGTTGGAGTCTGTAACAGAAAAAGGATTAATCAAAAATAATATTCTTCAGAATCACTTGGCAAAGGTATAACTTATTTTTGCATTTTCAATTTGCTTGTATGGTAAAGAATTAAAATAAGGAAAACACTGTCCTTTTGACTAGTGTCTAATCAAAGACACTGTGCCATTTAACAGATGGGACAGTTATCCTTCTTCCATTCTGTTCTTCCTCTTGAAGCGTTTATTTTTCCCAGTGGAAATCTGGAATGACCTAATTCAAAACGGAGGCATCTTGGTTTATGTGAGAGGAGCAAAGGAAGAGGGGGTGTCTCATTTTCCCCTGTGGGAAGGTGAAGGGAAGTTCTCCAATCACTCAGATGTCTGCTGCTAAATAAGACAGAGAAAGCACTTGCTTTGTTTCCCCACAGCACACAGAGAAATCTTGCAGCCACTGATGCTTCAAGTTTAGCTCCTAAAATACAGACAGCAGGTCTTTACCAGCTGTTTGCCTGTGGGACTCTAGATACTGTTTTAATGTTAGGACAAAAAACTTGAAAGATTATAAGCTAAATTGTGACAGCATTCTTTGCAAATTTGTTACATCATCTTATTTCTCCACATTCAGCTGAAGTCCAGTTTCACCTCAGTCTTGAATTCATCAGTGAGGATAAATGTCTGCTTACAAAACATGCAGAATGTACTTCCTATCACAGTTGATTTCTGTACTGATCCTGCTTACAAGGGCCCAGAATACTGGTTACCAGCACAAATTTTTGAAAGGAGGCTACATTTACATGACATAAACAAATTTGCTGACAAAGGCAGTGAGGAACCCAGAGCAGACAGGCTGCCACACCAGTCAGATACTAAGAATATTCATATACATTCAACATATGTTGAAGAGACTGGTATCCCAGCTGGGCCCTCTCCTGGCTTCTTGTACACTCCCACGGGGAACAGAGAAAGCCTTGATGTTGTGCAGACACTGTTCAGCAATAGCTGAAACATATGAAACATATGAGCTGCTATGAAGGAAATTAAATCTATCCCAGCCCAAACTAGTGCACCTACAAAGGTGACAAGTCAGAACAGACAACCTAAAGCTGGTGGAGCACAAAAGTCCTCCCCTTGTAAACAAGTATGGTATTCTCATTTTCCGTAACGTAACTAGAACTGGCATGTTGTTTTCACCACTGGGTAAGTAAATAACTTTCCATATCCACCCTGCAGGGTATTTACATAAGAAATTGTTGTTCAAGGTGGCATATTTGAAAGACAGCAAGCCAGTGGAGTTCAGAAAATGATACATCTCATCCTGAAGCACACAGTTATGTCGAGATGGATTTGCACTCTAAGTTCCAGTGTTGAAGCAGTCTCTTTAATGGAGCTCAGGTAACTGACCAGCTCAGCACAGCTGCCTGAAGGTAGGTGGGTGAAATGAATTTTACTCCTGTTTAAATGTCTTTTTCTGTAGCCTAGAGAGACATTTGCAACTAAAAAGACAATTTTATCCCTTCTTACCCTGCCCCAATCCACCTTTCTTCACCCTCCTGTTGTTCCTAATTCAGATACCAGATACAACCTTTAAAATTCTCAGTATTTTAAAACCAATAGAAGTATTGGCAAAACACTCTTCTTGCCACAGAATATCATATTGCAACTGAGTTGTCTGTCAAAATGTGTAGCTTTTCAATATTAGGGCTTTGATTATGAAACATTTCCTTATAACTTTCACCAGAGTGTGTATTTACTCACTTCCAAAGACTAGAAAAAGCCATTTTGGTTAGCCAAAAACAGATGGAAAAGCAAAAGTCTGTTTTATGCATGTGTACATATCTTACCCAGCAGTGGAGACAAAGCTTTAGACCACCCATATTCATTTATTTGTTAACATGTGGGTCATGCCAGGCTCTGCAGCTACTGATATTAATTTTTTTTTTGCAATGATATGTTAATGATACCCAGGACACATGGAGAAAAAACAAATGCAAAAAGAATAAGCATCATTTTTCCTGTTTTTATCATGCTGGGAAAGTCTACATTGATACAAGTGTTCATTACAGAAACCTTTATGAAATGTCTGTAGATTTATAATGAAGAACAGGTAAACTATTTTCACAGTTTTTAATACTTCTTGTTTTTTCAGTGTCTATAAAGCTTATTTGAAAAATATTATTAAATTATTCAAGAAAACTAGTAAGGTACCTGCCTGACAGGCATATTTCTGATTTTTTTCTGTTTTATTTAATTTGCTTTATTCAGTTATTTAGGGAAAATTGAGCCTGTAAATTTTCAGTAATAATTGAACTGATGTCCTGAAATAAGGAAAGAAATAAAGAAAGAAATAAACACACAGAACTAATCTAAAGAAAAACTATCCTTTTTTTTACCTCAGCATTTGTACATTTAGAAAATTAAATTTTGAGATGAATAACGAACTATTTCTACTATTTGTAAAAAGGGAAGAAGTATAATCTTTCAGTGGAGATTGACTTATAAAGTTAGGCATTGGTGGCTGAAGTTCTGAAGAAAAACCCTTTAAAGGCTTCTAGGTAATATAGGCAAGTGTGATTTTTTTTTTAATGAAGAGGCATTTGCACCATCAATCTTTAGAATCTAACCAAGACTCGCAATACAAGTTCTTAGGTGCTTGTGTTTTCAGCAGAGAAGGAAATTGCTAACAAATACTCAGAATCCCTTTCTTGAGACCTCAATGATCCCTAATTTAGGTACTTATACACCTGAACTGCAATGATGTCATCATGAACCTACAAATAGTTTTAAATAGTAGTCCCAAAAGAGAGATGAAGCATTCTTATTTTAGGTTTTTTTTTCCAAATTAATATGATATCATTGACTAAGATGGTAATAATTGTACTCTGAGTTTACTCTGAGCATACAAAAGTGATCCAGTGGTGGTCTTGGTAAGTACTAAATTCAATATTTTTTGCCTTATACATGTTTACCTGTATAAGCAAAAGAAATTAAAAATTAACTGTTGGTTCAAACTCTGTAAAAACAACCCCCAAACCTTCTGATGGCCTTCCTTACACTGATAATAAAGAAGTGAAAGTTGATTAAAATACACCCATAGAAGAGTATTTCTAAACTTCACAATCCTGCTGAAGTGTTCAACCAAGTAATGATTTTCTGTACTTGAAAAATAAAATAAATATTTATTTCCCTTATGTAAAAATGAAACATCCCCAAGTAACTCTTAGGAAACACAGAATGAAAACAACAATCAGAAATAAGGTAACATGTTCCTCTGGTAAGTGTTTCACATTAATCCTTTTTATCCATAAAAAAAGACATTAACGAATTAAATGGGTGTGGATGGGGAAAATAGAAAGAATAAAAGCAGGCTTTATCTGGATTTACTTGGTAATACATAATAAACTTGTGTGGTACTTCCAAAGATGACAATCCAAAGGACTCAATGAGGTATTACTTTTTTTTTTTCCTTGAAGAGCTTGCAACTATTTGCTAGTAGTTAATAGAAATCTCTAACTTTCATATAAAACAAATGAGTCATCTTCTTGTGGAAGTTCAAGTCCTTTGAAGTAATATTGGAAAAGATTGTATATAGTAAACATGTATTTTCCTTGGATAGAAGTGGGAGGAAGCACTCAATTTGGAGGGAGGAAACACTCAATTTGAAGCCTGCAAAGTCATGTTTGGCTACTAGCAGTAATAGATAGTTTTGAAAATGGCATAGAATCAAGATGCTCATCTATCATAGCAGTGCTGATTCACTAGGATAAAGCTCTAATGTTGTTGCTCCAATACTTGAGAAATTTTCCACTTTATAAATACTGCAGAACTCAGAGCATACAATTTCTTTGCACAAAAGGCCAAGTAGCTCTGCAAGCAGCCAGATTAAGCCTCTCCTTGATCAAATATTGTGTCAGGTCCATGCACATCTAGGATATCCTGTGCTTTGTCTTTTGAGAGAATAGGTAGAACAAAATCAATTCCTGCATTTGTCTTGCAAACCAGGCCTTTGAGTGGGGGCTTGCTACTTTTTTTTAGCTTATTTTCCTTTTTTTGTGTGCACTGAGGGGTCTTCAAAGAGGTTTTTATTGGAGTGTTTTAGCAGCAGTATCAACTACCTCTCTGAAATGCCTGTACACCAACACAGCACGGGGGGAAACCAGGCAGAATTAGAGATCTGTGTGCACATTCTCACTGCAGTTACAGAGACATGGTGGGATAGCTCACATGACTGGAATGCTGTCATGGATGGCTACATCCTTTCTAGGAAATTAGGCTATTTTCTTCTCACAGACCAGCAATGTGAGGTGGTGGAACTGCTCTTTATGTGAGAGAGCAACTGGGATGTATCGAGCTCTGCCTCGGGCTGGGTGAAGAACCAGACAAGAGCTTACAGGTAAGAAGTCAACAAGTAAGGGACAACCTAGGTGACACCTCTGTGGGTGTTTGCTACAGGCCACCCTGTCAGGAAGGGGAGGTCAATGAGGAATTCCCCAGTCAGCTGGAAGGAGCCTCACAGTCACAGGCTCTGGTGCTCATGGAGAACTTCTGCCACCCTGATCTCTGCTGGAGAAACAACTCATGTGGGCACATGGGAGCCCAGGAGGCTCCTGCAGAGCACTGATGGTAACGTTTTGACACAGGTGGTGGAGGAGCTATTGAGGAGAGGTGTGCTGCTGGAGAGGTGTGCTGCTGGAGAGGTGTGCTGCTGGAGAGGTGTGCTGACAAACAAGGAAGGACTGGCTGAGGAATCACAGAATCATAAAATCATAGAATCACTAAGGTTGGAAAGGACCTCCAGGTTCACCAAGTCCAGCCATTAACCATGTGAATGTTGGGGTCAGCCTTAGCCACAGTACCATGGACTACAGGATCCAGCATGGAGGAAGCCAGGCAATGAATAGGATCACAACCCTTGACTTCAGGAGAGATACCTTTGGCCTCCTCAAGGATTTATCTGGAGGAATCCCATGGATTAGGGAGCTAGAAGGTAAGGATGTCCAAGCGAGCTGGTTAATACTCAAGCATCACTTCCTCCAACCTCAAGACTGGTGCATCCCTATGAATAAGAAATCACACAAAGCAGAGCAGAAGACCTGCAGGGATGAGCAAAGAGCTTCTGGCAAAACCCAAAAGAAAGAAGAAAGTTTACAAAATGGTGAAAAAGGGACGGGCTGTTTGTGAGGAATGTAGGAATGTTGTCAGAGTATGCAGAGATGTGATGAGGAACGCTCAGATCCACTTGGAATTGGGAAAAGGGATGTCGCGGACAACAAGAAAGGTATTCCACGTCATTTTCTCTAACCTGTTTTCAAATTACACAGTGAGCCTGTTAAGATGGAATGGGTTACTTATCATAGCAGAAAAAGACTAACTGGGTGCACTTACAGTACAATAATGAAGGCTGCGTATTATCATCCTGCTAACTCTATTTTGTGCTTTAACCAAATAAAAGCCAGTAACAAACAAGATAGAGAAGTGTATTTTGTAGCTGAATATCTATCTTTTAACATTCTGCCGATTTTTTTTTTTTTTACATTTCAGTGAAATTAATATAAAAATACTTTTGGAAAATATTTAAGTACTATTCTGTAGCTCCTTTTTGAATTACTGTGAATACATTTCATGTCTGAAATGCCTACTTGTGAGGCTTTTGGTATTATAAGGTTGCAACATACTTGCTAATGAAGCAGCTGGCACGGTGTTCTGTTAAAAAATAAGAGCCATGAAAGCACTGACCTGCTTTCCTGTGGCTTCTCATTTTAGTACACATAATTTGGTAAAGCACTTATTGTCATTTAGCTCAGGTTGGAATGGACCTCAAAAAATCATCCCTTGTTGAGCACCCTGACCACTTAACTTTAAAACCTCCATGATGGGCACTCCACTAAGGCCCTGGGACATTGATTGTTTTCACTGTAAAAAATTCCTCTTTTATATCAAAATGAAACCTCTCTGAGTACAGCTTGTGCCCTTTGCTTGTTGTCCTCTCCATGTGTGTCCTTGTGAAGAGAGAGCATTCATGCTTTTTGTGGCTGCCTTTTGGGAACTGGAAAACTATGATGAGATTCTCTTGAGCTTCCTCTTCTCCAGGGTGAAAAGACCTAACTCCTTAAGTCTTTCCCCACAGAACAGGTTCTCCAGCTCTTTGATCACCTTTGTGGCCCTCCTGTGAGTCCTCTCCAATGTCTCTAGGTCTTTTTTAAATGGTGCATACCAGGACTGGGCACAGTACTGCAGGTGTGGCCTGACAAGTGCTGACTAAACTGGGATGATAGCTCTATCTCTGCTAGTTATGCTCCATGGGTGCAGCCTAGGATCCAATTTGCTTTCCTTGCTGCAGCAGCACACTCTACAGTCATGTTATCTTGTCCACCAGGATTTCCAGGTCCCTTTCATCAAGGCTCCTCCTCAGACAGATGGACTCTATCCTGTCCTGGGAGCTTTGGTTATGCCATCCCAGAGGCATAGCCTCGCACTTGTCTTTGTTAAACTTCATACTGTTCTTTCTATCCCACTCTTCCAGCCTGTCCTGCTCTCCCTGTAAGATATCCCTTCTGATATGTTCAATGCACCACCCACTTTGGTGCCACCACCAGATTTGGTGAAGGTTTTGGGATTTTTAATCCCATCATCCAGACCATTGAGGAGGATGTTAAACAGCATGCAGTCCTATAGGGATTGGGTAGGCAGGAATCCCTCCTGGTCTTGCAGGAGCAGAAACTCCCTTGTGTTTGGTACATGTGAGCTTCCCCTAAAGCTGATCAAAGGAGGAGGAAGTCATTGGTGAGGAATTAAATGGAAAACTAAGCCAAGAACCAGCCTCCTTCAGGTGAGCATCAGAATTCAGAGTTTGGTAAAGGAGCCTCTGCAGCTATAAATCCTGAATCAGCCCTTTGAGTCAGGGGTTCCCACTTGGACTCAGAGAGAGTCAGAGAAGCTGAGCTATAATACTAGCAGGGGCTTAGTGCCAAGCTAAGCCCTTACAGAGCTGAGATATTTAAAGCTGTGTTTGCTTCTGAGAGAGGCAGTGCCTCTGACCCATCCTTAGGCAGGGAGGGGGCAAGAGCTCATCATTAATATTTACTTCAATATGATTGGCTTTATTTTTAAAATATGTTTTCTTGATTTTGAGCCTTCAGAAGACTCTTTCTGCTAAGTTATAATAAATCTCTCTATTCAGGGTGGAAACACTGATCTCAAACATTTGAAATTGCTTCCAATGCAGAAAAGACAGCAATGTAAGTTACTGGTGTCACTGCATTTTAGTGATCACCTGGTAAATTTTGAATAGGATTCAAAATAGACATCTTGAAACTTCTGCAACCAAACTAACTTTTCTAGTTAGCTGGATGATGACACTCCTCCAATAAAGCATTTACTTTCTGTAATTTCATTGTTTCACTGAATTGCTCATATATGGGAGACTTTTTTTTCTGGTAATTTATCTCCCAAGCCTAGAATTCATTACAATTCCTCATATAATATTAGAGGTTTTGTGTATAGACCTGAGAAAGGTCTTAAACAATGTGTTTACACTTGATGTTGCCTGGGAAGTAGGAAAAAACTCACTCATTTTTTGTGCAGATGGACATGACTGTGATTGAAGTAGTTTCTAAGATTTGATTTTAATATTCATTGATGAGTTGGTGAAAACAACCCTATTAGACAACTTCAACACAGAAATAGCAGACATGCTTTTTCCTGCTTCATTCATTATCTCTCAGTAATCTCAACTGTGAAGGGAGTCAGACTCCAGACCCTCTGAAAATATAATGCAAAATCCACTTTTATTCAGTGTTTTTCCTATTATAAAAGATAGCCATTCTGTGTTTTTTTTTTTTTTTTTTTTTTTGCTAATTAAAATTTAAATGGTCCATCCTGCCTCATCAATTGTATAAAAGAGATATTTTTATCATTAAAGACATGGTAGAATCCTTAGGATTTACTGTTTGTTCTCAAAATTAAATCTCCAGTGACAAAAATGCAATAATTTCAATGTTTCAATACTGCAATTTATTTTATCCATATTATAATTTCCTTAAAAATTTAAAGCTTTTTGCTCTGGCTGCAAACACTATTCTTCCCTGTTTTTCTTTTAATTATTTTTGAAATGCAGTCACAATAGCATCTATAAAATTACATATACATTTTGCTGTGTGAGACAGCCAGTCCTGTCTCTCTTGTATCAGAGACAGTTTTGTTATCAATGCTTATTGTTCCATTGACTTGAGTGAATTTAGATGAGCTTCATTGTGAGTTTATCTGATGATGGACCTCTGGTGAGGATTAGGCATAACCTAACAGCTACTGCAAATTGCATTAGCCTTTAAAATAAAGCAGACAATAAATAAATCAATGGAGGAATTAGTACACTGAAGGGTCTCCTCAATGAAAACAAGCTGTGCAGTCACTGAGATGGCCATTAGTCAAGCTAAGCTAGGAAAGGCAGGCTTCAGACTAATGCTCATCTTTTTTTCTCTGAGCAGTGAGATTTAAAATTTCTATGGAATAAAAAAAAGACTAATAGCATTCTTGAGAAAGCAAATTGTGGGAATGAGAACATCAATTGTAGGAATGACTGATAAAATTATTTAATTGACACTAACAAAAAGATAGATTTAGATAAAAAAGTATGATGGGCAAGTGATGGATTAAGCTTCTCAGTATACAAGAAGGCTTTCTTTTGCATCTGACTCTAGTGGAGATGAAGAGATCATTTCACTCTAATTTGACAGGAAGGTGCAAATACTGTGGATGAAAAATCAGAATAAAAACTGCAGGTTCAAAAACGTTTCAAATACATTTTATGGGAACATCAAAAATAAAATTAGTCAAAGCTCACAGAATTAACACATTTTTGTAACATTTCTTGAATGCAAAATTGCACACCTCTTGATATAACTTCTGTGGGCTTTTTCAAATAACATAACAAAAAGAAAACATTTTGTGGCAAAAAGAATCTTCATGTTTCAAAAATTACTTAGTGGAGGTTAACAGCTGAAAGCTAGGGAATTTCTGTCAAAAGTGCACTTTTGATAAGGTAAAGGACAACATCACTTTGCCAAAATTATATTGCTATTTTCAATTTCTATCTAATCTGAATTGTGAAGATCATGCAATAGCTGAGAGAACACCTTCAGCAAATGATAAAAAGTATCAAATAAGATCTGCAAAGCTGAGCTTCCCATGTATGTACATCGGCATTTAAGAATTACATAAAATAAACTTTATCCCAACAGTTTTTGTTCAGAGACCCAAATATAAGGCTAGACTATTACAACCCTACTGCATCCAACAAAAGAGGGTAGGAAATAGAAATACAAGACACAGCTGCTGCTTCTAGCTTGGATTGTGAACATCATGCTACATTAAAATAAAAAAAAGTTTGCTTTTAAAGTAGTGAATGATAAGTGTGTTGCTCAAAAGTTTGCAGAGACTCTTCAGCAGTTTCTGGAAAAGGAGATGTAGGTCTAACTTATTCTGTGCAACATCTCTGGCGTTTTCTCATTGAAAGAGAAATGAATTTGAGGGACTTCCAGTGAATAAACTAATTTGTTGTAGAGAAAGTACAATTTGGGTGAGGGGAAAAATGGAACTAATACTGGAATCTCTGCTTTGTAATCCAGTTTTGCACACCCCGATGCCATCTGTAACCGCAGCTAAGATAAGCGAACTGGTGAAACTCCGCTGGTTGTAAACGCACAGGCCAGGGCTAGTCTAGTCACTGGAGAGAACTAAATCCCTGGCTTTGATATAAAACTCTGAAAGAAATGCTGTCTCAGACAGAGCGACAGGAAGCACAGACTTTTAGCAGCTCCTCTCACTGATGCTGGACACCGGGCACGAATCAAAGGGATTTCAAGGGGCCGCGAGTGAGCCACAGGGAGCTGCAGTGCTCGGAAGCAGAGCAGAGCAGAGTTCTTCTCTCAGGTACCTTCTGTCAGGCACTCTCCCGTAGCCGAGTGTCTGAGAAGCGATGTGCACTCCCTTGCCGCACCCTTGTCCCTCCTTGTCCCCCGCTCCCGCGGGCGGAGGCGCAGGCACAGGGCGGGGGTGCTCGCCCGCGCTGCAGCTCCCGGCTCCCCGCGTCGTGCTCCCAAGTACCTCTAATTGGATTGCCGTAATTTCTGCCCTTCCNGGGAGCGCGGCGAGGCCGCGGCCATGCAGTGAGAGCCCGCCGTGGGACCAGCCCCGCTCCGGCCACGCCACGGGAGCACTGCGAGGGACAGACCGCCCCAGCTCAAGGTACCCGCAGCCCCGGCACTTCTCCCAGCGGGAATTGGGCTGCCGAGCCCTGGGGAGCCGGTTCGCTCGCACCCACTTCCCACCCAGCCGCCCCAGACCCGGGGCAGGAAG
>VXBC01004925.1:484955-511293 GCA_013399945.1 Ploceus nigricollis | reverse complement strand
GAGCGTTTACCCCGGTGCGCTTTCTTCCAGATGCAGAGGTGCACCGGCTTCCTGTTTCTGTCTTTAATCCTTTGTGCCACCCTCTCGGAAACGCTCGGGCTGGTTTTCTCAGTAAGTACCCGTGTCTCAGCTAGCGAGGAACCGCGAACCTCCCTCAGATACACAGTGTTCTTAAATACAGGGATTGCAAAGGATACAGCACTCAAAACCACTTCGGGCTATAAACAGTTTGCCTTTTTTTTTCCCCCCACAGCTAAGAATTTGGAGATTTTGAATACTAGCTCTCTTGTAAAAAAATACTATGACTAAGAATGTCTAGTTGCTAGACCAAAATTGAATGGGTGTTCCACCTGCCTCCAAAGGCATGATGTACATATGGACTTCTTTTATGAAGAGGCTGTCATGTAAATCTAAGCAACAAAAAGAAGCATTTCTGTTGCTAAGGTGGCTATCAGGTGGTAATATAAACTTCAAGTATAAAGTAAAAATTTCTGCCTCCGAAGTGTGATTTGCAGTCATCACTTATGTGGTGTGAAACAGTCAAACCACATGGATGTCAATAGCAACACTATAGACTTAGACAGGGAGGGGGCAAGAGCTCACCGTGAATATTCAATATTCAATTTGATTGGCTTTATTTTTAAATATTTTTTTCTTGATTTTGAGCCTTCAGAAGATTCTTTCTGCTAAGAGAATGTCCTTTTGAGTGTAGGTCGTGCAATAACATACTTGTGGTTTTTTTCCTTTAAGGCGAAAGACAAAAGGGGTTGGACTTTGAATAGTGCTGGTTATCTACTTGGGCCACGTAAGTGAGGCACTTCTTTTTTTATTATTTCAAAATGCAAAAATTGCATTACTCACTTCTCTGGATACAGGAATTTTGTCTAAACCTGCGAGACTGAACAAACTCATTTGGAAAAACACTTGTTTAGATGTTTGTTGCATGCCTATCATAGAACTGAGTTGTCTTAGACAACAGCTGTTCTTTTCTAAAGAAGTGTGATGGGAGGCCTCATGTCCAGAAACACATCTGCTCACATTTTGTGCTTCTGAACTGTAATTTTCATATGACAAATACGTCACCACCAGAAGTGCTAAAAAATCTTACAGCATCATAGACGTCAAGAGCAGAATGACAAAATGTGTACCTCTCCACATATTTCAGATTTCACCTTCAAATCTTTTTACAAACTTTCACTACTTGACTTTATAAGACTACATTTTTTTAAATTAAAGCAAAATAAATTAAAACAGTAACTTGCAAACTCAAGACTGTTAACAGTTCACTATGTGAAAAATCAATATACAAGGTGTTCAAAATACAGGAGTACTGGTTTACAGGTGGAGATAACAAATGCAGGTTGTAAGAAAAGTAATGCAGAGCTAAGCTGTCTCAAATGTTTGTCCTTTTACCGTTCATTCTTGTGAATGTGGTAACATTCATCACCAATGTTTCTGTAGTTTCAGTCTCAGTAACATATAGACAAATACTACACATACTTACTCTGACACTCTTCATTATTTTTAGCTAACAATAAGGATACATAAAAAAAGAAAAGAAGTTTAATGCATCTTAAATGTATTAACTGGTTCTGTAAATGTCTGGAAGTATATTTGCCCAAAGCAGATCTAACCAAATTGGAAAAAATACTATGGGGAAATGTGCTTGTCAAAGACTTCTATTTTACATCTAAGACTGGATAACAGCAATCATCCTTTGTTGCAGGTCATATTGATCAGCTTTTGATAAGCAGCAGGTCCTATTGATAAGCTTTTACTGAGTCAATTAACTCCTCTGATTTTTAATTTATTTATCAGATGCAGTAGATAACCACAGATCTTTTAATGACAAGCATGGTTTCACTGGTAAACGTGAAATACCGCCTGATGAGGATATTAAAGCAGGTAATGAAACTCTGGAAACAAGCATTCTTGATTTTTTTATTGTGTTAAGTAATTTATTTACTATTGAACTGACTACTTGGATACAAAAATATTTCTGCATTTCAACAGAAATCCTAATAAACATATGAAAGGAAGAAAAACGACATTTGGCCATTCAGTGTGATCTTCGTATTGTCATAGATTACAATATCTAAGTGATTAGGAAAATGTATCATAATTTTGTTGCTTTAAATGTGTAATAGATCATATTGCTTTGAAAAAACTTTGATTTTTTTTTCTCTTTTCATATGTTCAAGTAAGTATTTTAAATGCCACTCTAGCCCCTCCAGAGTTAATTGTTTTTTGGCAAAGAAGAGAGCCCATAAAGGTGTCTTTCAGGAAGGAAGCCTATAGAAAATACAAAGTCTCAGTATTTCCTATGATTAAGCAAGGTGGCTTATCTTCATTAAAAGATTGAGAACGTGGTCACAACTGAAGTCAAAATGCTTAGAGGTTGCATGTGTCAGAATTCAGTAAATGGCAATGAAAAGAGTGCAGCCTTTTTTCTGGATTTGTCACCCAAAGCTGCGCCTCTAAAATATATGTCTCGAGTCCCTTATGAAGAGAAGCTGACAATTTTTGGCTTTATTTTGAACACCTATTTCAGGATAAGGTGCTCAAACTTCTAGAAAAACCTGTTTTATCTCCTGAGGAGACACTAAACCTGCTGCAGGCATCTAAAGTGAGCTGGGATGAATCTCATCCTTAGGCTGGTAAAAGTGACCACAGTACTTCCTGAGTACATTTATCACTGCACTAATGGGGGCAAAACAAAGGTTTTGGAGCCTATTTTAAATAATGCCTGGGACAGTGCAAATGTAGTTAACACTAAATAAGTTCATAAATAAAGGACATGTGCTTAATTACAATCTCATCTCATAAACTTCCTAAAGCGAAGTTTAATACAACTAATACATTTCTTAATTGTTAACACTCTCTGAAGGACTGTCAGTTGAGCTGCGGCACATTTACGGAGTGGGGGTTTGGGGTTTGTGTGTGGTATTTTTTTGATGCTGTGCTTTAGTTTTGTTTGTTAGTTTTTAAGGAAAAGATACCAACCCTGTCTCAAATACCAGGGTTAAAACAATATGTGGCCAGCCAAAAACAATGTGAAAATAAGGGATTTGTAATCCAGCAGTAGAGATCACTGTGCAACATGTTGCCATTTGTGCATATCCCAGGTCCCTTACAGGAATATGAACTTACGGATTTATGGAACTCTCTTGCTGGGTACTGTTGAGCCTCCACAATTGCAGATAAACTCAACCAAACTTGTCAAGATGAGACTTCAAAATTACACAGCTGCCTCTGCTATGAACTTCATTCTCTTCCCTCACCAAATGTTTATTTGAAGCTCAAGTTTATTACAGATTCCTACAATTACAGAGTTCCTACCCAAAGGAGATTTAAATACATATATATATATATATATATAATGCATAAGAAATGCATAAGGTAATCAGTATATTATTTTAACTGAAAATGAAGGCTTTCTCCTGATTATTTGCCAAAGCTTCTTAAAATGGCACATATATATGCACATATTATTTTATTAATTTGAAAAAGTTCCTGCAAAGGACTGTGCTCTCCTTGAAGGAATGCTGCAAAATTCATAAGCTCTCCAAATAACCTAGAAAAATTTGTAAGCTGTATTAGGGACTTAACACTAGGTCCAGCAAAAAAACCCACAACAAAACTACAACCATCTCTGAGCATANGTCTAAACCTGCGAGACTGAACAAACTCATTTGGAAAAACACTTGTTTAGATGTTTGTTGCATGCCTATCATAGAACTGAGTTGTCTTAGACAACAGCTGTTCTTTTCTAAAGAAGTGTGATGGGAGGCCTCATGTCCAGAAACACATCTGCTCACATTTTGTGCTTCTGAACTGTAATTTTCATATGACAAATACGTCACCACCAGAAGTGCTAAAAAATCTTACAGCATCATAGACGTCAAGAGCAGAATGACAAAATGTGTACCTCTCCACATATTTCAGATTTCACCTTCAAATCTTTTTACAAACTTTCACTACTTGACTTTATAAGACTACATTTTTTTAAATTAAAGCAAAATAAATTAAAACAGTAACTTGCAAACTCAAGACTGTTAACAGTTCACTATGTGAAAAATCAATATACAAGGTGTTCAAAATACAGGAGTACTGGTTTACAGGTGGAGATAACAAATGCAGGTTGTAAGAAAAGTAATGCAGAGCTAAGCTGTCTCAAATGTTTGTCCTTTTACCGTTCATTCTTGTGAATGTGGTAACATTCATCACCAATGTTTCTGTAGTTTCAGTCTCAGTAACATATAGACAAATACTACACATACTTACTCTGACACTCTTCATTATTTTTAGCTAACAATAAGGATACATAAAAAAAGAAAAGAAGTTTAATGCATCTTAAATGTATTAACTGGTTCTGTAAATGTCTGGAAGTATATTTGCCCAAAGCAGATCTAACCAAATTGGAAAAAATACTATGGGGAAATGTGCTTGTCAAAGACTTCTATTTTACATCTAAGACTGGATAACAGCAATCATCCTTTGTTGCAGGTCATATTGATCAGCTTTTGATAAGCAGCAGGTCCTATTGATAAGCTTTTACTGAGTCAATTAACTCCTCTGATTTTTAATTTATTTATCAGATGCAGTAGATAACCACAGATCTTTTAATGACAAGCATGGTTTCACTGGTAAACGTGAAATACCGCCTGATGAGGATATTAAAGCAGGTAATGAAACTCTGGAAACAAGCATTCTTGATTTTTTTATTGTGTTAAGTAATTTATTTACTATTGAACTGACTACTTGGATACAAAAATATTTCTGCATTTCAACAGAAATCCTAATAAACATATGAAAGGAAGAAAAACGACATTTGGCCATTCAGTGTGATCTTCGTATTGTCATAGATTACAATATCTAAGTGATTAGGAAAATGTATCATAATTTTGTTGCTTTAAATGTGTAATAGATCATATTGCTTTGAAAAAACTTTGATTTTTTTTTCTCTTTTCATATGTTCAAGTAAGTATTTTAAATGCCACTCTAGCCCCTCCAGAGTTAATTGTTTTTTGGCAAAGAAGAGAGCCCATAAAGGTGTCTTTCAGGAAGGAAGCCTATAGAAAATACAAAGTCTCAGTATTTCCTATGATTAAGCAAGGTGGCTTATCTTCATTAAAAGATTGAGAACGTGGTCACAACTGAAGTCAAAATGCTTAGAGGTTGCATGTGTCAGAATTCAGTAAATGGCAATGAAAAGAGTGCAGCCTTTTTTCTGGATTTGTCACCCAAAGCTGCGCCTCTAAAATATATGTCTCGAGTCCCTTATGAAGAGAAGCTGACAATTTTTGGCTTTATTTTGAACACCTATTTCAGGATAAGGTGCTCAAACTTCTAGAAAAACCTGTTTTATCTCCTGAGGAGACACTAAACCTGCTGCAGGCATCTAAAGTGAGCTGGGATGAATCTCATCCTTAGGCTGGTAAAAGTGACCACAGTACTTCCTGAGTACATTTATCACTGCACTAATGGGGGCAAAACAAAGGTTTTGGAGCCTATTTTAAATAATGCCTGGGACAGTGCAAATGTAGTTAACACTAAATAAGTTCATAAATAAAGGACATGTGCTTAATTACAATCTCATCTCATAAACTTCCTAAAGCGAAGTTTAATACAACTAATACATTTCTTAATTGTTAACACTCTCTGAAGGACTGTCAGTTGAGCTGCGGCACATTTACGGAGTGGGGGTTTGGGGTTTGTGTGTGGTATTTTTTTGATGCTGTGCTTTAGTTTTGTTTGTTAGTTTTTAAGGAAAAGATACCAACCCTGTCTCAAATACCAGGGTTAAAACAATATGTGGCCAGCCAAAAACAATGTGAAAATAAGGGATTTGTAATCCAGCAGTAGAGATCACTGTGCAACATGTTGCCATTTGTGCATATCCCAGGTCCCTTACAGGAATATGAACTTACGGATTTATGGAACTCTCTTGCTGGGTACTGTTGAGCCTCCACAATTGCAGATAAACTCAACCAAACTTGTCAAGATGAGACTTCAAAATTACACAGCTGCCTCTGCTATGAACTTCATTCTCTTCCCTCACCAAATGTTTATTTGAAGCTCAAGTTTATTACAGATTCCTACAATTACAGAGTTCCTACCCAAAGGNAAAAAAACCCACAACAAAACTACAACCATCTCTGAGCATAATTAGTCAAATCTTCAAGTTAAGAGATCATAATGGTTTATTTACTGAAATCTGCAAGTTATCCACTATGCAGAATTAAGGTAAATAGCAGAGCAATACATAAGTACAATATTTCCAAGTCATGGAGGAAAAATATTTATCCAATAAATTTCACATGGATAATAAAATCTTGATAAAAATGTGACTGATATAATAATAACAAAAATTCATAACAGGTTAAGTGGGAATAAAAGCTAAGGAAAAATTAAAATAAAAGAGTATTATTAATGCAAATAATAATAATGTCTTTGTGTGAGTTCAAAGACTGGAAGACAAGATTTTTAGGTGCAAGCCTATTAAATGCATTCTTAAATGCTTATTGTCCTTTTACCAGAAACCTCTGTGTCCCTTGCAACTCTCATCAATGTTTTAAATTTAAAGTGCTGCAGAGCTCAGTCTGCCTTCTGACCCATCTGATAATGTTTTCAGTGATGTAATAATGGACTGTTGGTTCTGGTACCCACATCTGTGTGCAGAGAGTTAAAAATCTTGGGGAAATTACTTACCATTTGTTCTTAATAGAGAGCAGTTCTCCATCCTCCTGAAAATAGCAAGGTGTCTTCTTCCCACTCCTGGCTGGTATTTTTTTCTCTCATTTACAGATGCAGAAAACATCCTTCTCAAAAGTGCAATAACAAGCACCCATTAGGCCATTAAAATAGCATCAAAAAGCTATTTTTCACAAGCTTGAAGACAAGTGTATTGGATTAGATATCTATGTGAAAAACAGCTTTCTAGACTTTTAGAAAAACATCTAGGCATTGCTTTTGGGCCACAAATCACTTCTATATCACTTGAAAGGCTTATTTGGAACAAAGTCAGGGTACATGAACAAACTTTTAACTGCTCTGTGAAGCTGGTGAATTTGTTTTCTAAGTTTGAAATTTAACCCATCCCTGCAGGCTCAGGTGGACACAAGGGAGAGAGCTGGGAACAGAGGATAACTCTCTTCTGCAACAGATCTCATAAGGCCTAGAGACCACAACCATTAAGCTGTCAAAGCAGCTGCTATGCAGCAATGGCATACAAAGCTGGGTAAATTTGATTCTGAGAATTGCAGTTACCTACCTTATAGGGGCTTTGCCCTTCTATGAAATGAGGTTTTCCATCAAGGATTTTAAGGAAAAAGGAATTTCAGATATTTTTGGTGGTTTTTTTTTTCCCTCCCCAGATTACTCATAAACTTAGCTACAGTATCTCATATGATGTGTCTTTGAACCATGTTAACTCTGAGTAACAGCCAGCTTGTTCTGCAGGGAACCTTGGAAGACCCCTGGCTGATGAAAACATTGTGCGCACAGTAATTGAATTTTTGACTTACTTGCATCTGAAAGGTTAGTGAGTACCTTTTAATCTTTCCCAGTTTCTGGTAGGAAATTTACTGAGGAGGCAAGACTATCCCTTAATGTACACATCTGCTGCAGATTTGAGTGTGCAAGACTTGCAACAGCACCTCTGGCATCACTCTCACACACAGAGTGCAGGTGATGCTGAGAAATTGCAGCTCAGTGGAGATCTGATGTAGCAGAGTTCTGATAGCATTCCATCATGTTAGTGACAACAGAAACACATCTCCCTTTTTGCATGTATTCTACAATAAAGTTGCACGACAAAATTGCAACACAACACTAAGCTGAATGTTGGCAAACAGCTCAGAATGCTCTGAAGTAAAAACTGTACAGCCTCACAGTTGTGACAAGAGCTGTAGTGCTGAGCTTACAGCTGATTCTGTAAGAATGGTAACTTTATTATGGAATTCAGTGAAGAAGAAATTTATCTGCTTCTGAGTTTTCGTTAGTTTTGCTTTAAAAAATTCCAAACAAACACAATATTCAGCTTTTAAAAATCTCTTCAGCTCTTCTAAAACTGTCTACAAAATGTATAAAACCATAGTAGATAGTTGCAAAGAAACCAACAGATAGAAAAAAGTTATTATACTGCAAACGTTTGAGGATTTTTTTCTGTCTCAAAAAGTAGACAATTCAATAAATCAGTAACTTCCATGTTCTTACTTTTGTATACAACAAATTATAAGCAACTTTGTGGCAAGTGTATGCTGTGGAACTGTGTGTACATTTGTATTTTAATTTCATTATTAAAAGAGATTTTCAACAGATTGGTTCATTTTCTGCATACCTGGGATGCTTTTTACTCATTGTTTTCTGAAATATTTGTATCCACCCAAGGAAAATAATTCTCAGTACTGAAAATGTGAACCCAGTGTTTATTAAACTGAATTTGCATTTCAAAACAAAACCTCTATATAGCTAGTCCTAAGGGCCTGAAATAATTCAAGTACATATTTAAAGTAGATTATTAGCATATATATTTACTGTGGACAAAGTAATAGTTTGTTTGTTGTACCACTGTGAAGAAAGAGCCCAAAATTCTCTACTCTGCTGTGTGAGCCTAGGAAATGAAATCAATATTTGGACACAGCAAAAAGGGTGTAAAATAAGCTCAATCACACCCCTTCTGTGTAGGCTAAAAGCTGCTAAATCAGACAAGAAAATAAAAATCATCTCACAGAACTACAAATTACTTCTTCCCTGCAACAAATGAGGTTAAAAGGCTCCATTCTTAGGATGGTGATGACAAACAGTTGTTTTTATTCAGAAAAGGTGGTGGCATTACCATGCCTTCATGAAAAACAAAAAATGAATCTCCGGATCTGGCTTTTTGCAGACATAGTTCTTGTAGTCTCAGGTTGCAACAGACACAGTATGTTATCACATATTATCTTTAAACAATATTTATTGGAAAGGCTTAGTACAAACTCTTACACAAACTCAGAACTGTAAATTAAGCAGGTGAAAACCATATTTTTTAATGATAGAAATCCTTCAACACATTTGCTTAAATGAAACTTTACTATGTTAAATACATTGGTTTAGATATGTTCCTTGGTGGGGGGAGGGGGAAAAACCCCACTCATGGGGTTCAAATTCAGGCAACAGTTATTCAGATTAGCTATACATTTTAATCTGCAAGAAAAAGGCAGTGTTTTTACTGCTAAGAACTACCATGGTAATAACTAAAACTGGCCTTCATCTCTTTCTCTTGGAAATTATTCCCTCCAGCTTTAAGTGCTTCTCATAAAGAGCAACATGTAGAATGGCAACTGTAATTAGATAATATTAAGTCTTATGAGATGCTGGGATCCAGCAATATCAATTGACATAATAAAATTAATATAATTGTTGTTCTGTCACTGCTGTTTCTAAAATGTTGAAATTGTATCAGGAAGATATTATTGACATTCAAAAGAAAAAAACCCAGTATTTTATAAATTAAAATATGACAAGTTCAAAGATTTGTCTTTTATAGTTGAGAAAAGTATTAAAAAAATTATATTACTGAAACTGGATTTCATTACTTAACTGCTAAGATAAATATGCATATTTACATATGTGTTAATTATCTTTTTTTTTCCTGTTTTTCAGAGGTGGGAGCACTTGACAAGCTACCTACACCAGAGGAAATGAACCAGTCTTGAAGAATGCATTTTTATTTTGTTGCAGTGTAGATTTAGACTGAATTCTAAACAAAAGACCAAAATGACCTGAAGTTAAGAAGTATGGTTTGCACTTATCTGATAAATGGTAAACAGTGTTCTGTCCTCTTGTTGGTTTGTTAGATTTTTTTTTGCTTTTTTTTTCCCTACCCTCCCTCTCCTGCAATGTCATTGTGTATAATTTTGCTTTGGTAATTTTTTTCTGTAGGTAAATGATAAAATAAAAATAAAGAGCAATGAAGTTGTTTCATTTTAAAATTATGTACATACCAGCACACAATGCATCATATAGAAAGTCTGGGGTAAATTGTAAGATTACACTGCATCTATACTCTGCAATATTAGAGCAGAATAAAATATATGCACATATACATATATTGGGTACTTTAAATAACAGAAAAACAACTTCAGAGTGCTGCCATGCAGAATCATTTTAAGTCACAGATCTGTCTATACTTCTGTGCTTCAAGGATACATTACTTCATGTTCATATTTTCATAGACATGACATAAACTCCTGTGCATAATAAATTTCATATTATTCACCTTACTACACCGGCCCATTGGCTGGACCATACCTTGATGCAAGGCAAATTTAAGTGTTCTGTGCAGGTTTACACAAATCTTATGTGTAGGATTCCCATGTCATCGAGAACACTGGGGCTGCAACCTTAATGAAGAAAAGCTCCTGGCTGCTGCAAGATTAAAAATATACTTCATGAGATGCTTTATTCTGAGTCCAGCAAAGCACTTGGATCCATGTTTAATCCATGCAAAACAGCTTTGATGTACTGGACCAGGATGCTAGGCCTGCACACAATAAATGTCAGATCAAGACTGAGGAAAGGTTTGAGAGATTACAGAACCTTAGAAAGGTTTTTCATATTCAGATGACTTTCAGCCTCTGCACAGTGCCATGAAATATCATCCTTTCAAAATGCTGACGTGCACTGGAGTGCACAGACTGACAGAAAATTTGCAGACCTTTATTATCTAATCTGTTTTTCACTTTTAGCATAGCAGAATTCTAAAAGCCAAGCCACTAATGTGTGCTTTGTACCCACACAGCTACCCCACCCTGTCATTCAGGCTGTGCTCTTCCTGTGATAGTCACTCAGCCTCTGACCTCATGTCTGATGTTTTCACTTTCCAAAGTGTGAAAATGCACTTCATATCAGATCCAGTGAACTTCTGAGCAAACCCTTCACACTATGTTTTACTGGATTTCTTTCTGTTTTTTCAGAGTAATGAAAAAAGTGTACACTGCTAATACACATGCTGCTAGTTCAAAATTATTTGGCAAATTTTTGGGCTTCCCAAAATGTGAAAAAAAGAACAGAGTGAAATATAACCTCTGTACATTAGTATAGCTCAGTAAGTCCAAACTCTCATTTCCACTAATAATGTCCACACTTCTCACATAACCTTGAAATAGAGCTCACTAAAATCAAGAGGTTTTCTTTTCATCGACTTCCATGGACTTTGGCTCATAGCCTGTTAAATCCAGGATCTATTTGAAGAACTCAGTAGCAATCCATCTCTGGCAAACCAGCTGAATCTATGATCAAATAAAAGGAACTTTATTTTAGCATTGAATTTCTTTCCTTTTCAAAAAGGATAAAAAATTAGAAATAATAGGATAGAATCAGAAAACAGTTATTACTTTGATCCAATTAGCATACCTTCAGCTCCTTAGAGTTGGAGTCATCCTGTTAGAAGGGTTATTCAAAATTCTGAAATTTGAGATTATTTGAAATAGTGGAAAACTCATAGAATCAGGAAGACTTACAGCACTGTCTAAACAGGGAGGCTCACAAGGTTTTACATTGTGCTGCACTGTTATATGTATATATTATAGAAACCAGAATATTATAAACTAATTGCCAAAAGCAGTCCACATACTTTCATTTAATAATTTCTACATTCAAACACATATTGATAATATTCTGAAATTGAGACAGGTAAAATTTTCAGCTTGTTTTTTCACCCTTGTAATGCCTCTTATCTTTGCAAATATGAAGTGGGGAAACCACAGTAAGGAGCTCTTCTGCATCAATTTTGCAATTTCAGTAACATTATTATTTTATCAACACTCATTTTAGTTAAAGTATGTGTTAAATCACTTAATCTCAAACATAAGTTCTGCAAATATTTGGAATAACCTCTCCATAATGAACCTCTTGGACAAACAAACACCTGATGAAAATGTCCAATGTCCTTTAATCCACAATTTGAAAACAGTAAGTTTCAATGGGGCAAATGGACAATAAAAGAATGTGACATTTCAGTAGAAAATAAGAATTTTAAAAATCCCCTCTTCCATCTCATAGTATCATTTATTGCTTATTTGCATATATTCTATTCCATTGTTGTGTAGGATGAGGTCAAACTTATATTTACACTCCAGACAAAAGCCAAATCAAAAACCCCCAAAAGAGTAAGTATTTCTTGTGATGTTTGCCAGTGATATGAAATTACCCTTCATGCAAATTTAACTCTGACAATGAACAGAAGGCTTGCATGATGCTGAATGACTGGACAATAAAATGGAAGATGAGATTAAATGCTGATGCAAGCAAATTATGTACGCAGAGAAAAACAACTCTAATTTTACATACGCATACTGATGCTTCAAATTATGTCTGGAAATATAACTCAGACTCATTGTACACAGTCCTCTAAAAATGTTCTTTTAAACCTCAACAGTGGATAGAAAGCCAAAGGGAATAGTAGGAATTACAACGAAAACATTCCATTCCCAATTTTTATACCAACCGCAGTTCTGGAGAACTTTTTCATTGCACAGAAAAAAATCATTGTCAGGCCAGAAAAGCCATAGGGAAAAGTGACAAATATTTTTACAGTGATTTTCATACACAGAGAAACTAAATAGGTGGGAGATGAGAGTCTTAAATGTTGTGCTGAAAGTGCCTTTTCTTGTAACCCAAGATATAATGATTAAATGCCAAATGATGATAAAATTATCAAGTAACACTTTTAAACTCCAAACCCAGAAAAACCCAGAAGGCTTTTCCATACATCTCCTGATGAAATTGTGGCACAAGTCTTTGTGGAAGCCATAGGTTCTGAAACAGAACCATGTTATATTCATGGAAGAAAAGTCCTTCAATGTCCAAATGTTTAATTAATATTTTTTCAGACCAAATTAGGTGTGTGAGAGCACAGAGCTATAAAACAACCCTTAGAACCTGATCCAGGGATTAATTAAACAGGACTCCTTCACCTGCACAGCATTTGATACCAGTTTACAACAGAAACTTGGAAATCACATATATTTGGCTAAAAATTCTGGAGAAATACTGAATTCTGAGCACTATCAATAACAAAAAACCCTATAATTTTATACAATGTTTCACCTACCTGCCAGGTAGTCTCATTAAAACTTGTTTAAATGCAAATCAGTTCAGCATAAAAGGGGGAATTTCTGGTGGCACAGCTGGCACAGAAGAGTCTATTCAGATTAGGAAGCCATCAGGGAGCTGACAGGATACATGTATTTTCCCACCTGTCTACTCATGTAAAGGTCAGACTGCAACATTAGCATAGAAAAATTAGATAGGACTCAGAGCACTGAGGATGTTTGAGGGGACTTGATATTGGGGTTACCAAAATCCTGCTTCCAGATTTAAAGTTACCATGGTTCAAACTACAGCTCCTTTTGCCTCAGGTCATGGAGAAGCTTGGTGTGAGTCCGTTTACAAAAGATTCTGACATACCCTTAAATGCTCTTTTGTATTTCCAAAGACACGAGGAGATATTATACAAGATAGCATGTGAAGAAACACATTAATAACTCCCCCAAAAAGTGGCGAAAGTATTTTAAAATTATTTCAGGATATGTGACACAAAATGGAAGCAAGTTAGAGAAGTATTTTGCAGCTTGTCCAGAATGCAGATTAGCTCAGGAGTTTTCTAAGCTTGAAAGGATTAACAGAAAGTTTAGACTCAAATGTTATTAGCAGAACAATTTTTCACCAATTCACAGAGTACATTAACAGTGCAATACTTCTGTAACTATTTTGTGTTCTATCACTTCTTTTTAAATAAATGCAAATAATAATTCTGATACCTAATTGTATGAGGACTGAGCGTGACCCAGCCATAGAAAACTGCACCTCACTGATCCCTTTACTACTCAGATTCAGTAGCTGGGTAGACAAATAGCAAGTTGTTAAGGTTTTTAATACCTCAGAGCACTGGACATTTGTCAATGCCATGTGCCACACTCAGAACCTCCCAGAGTTGAGCCAGAACTGAAAATAAAAAGAAAAGCCAAAGCTGAACCAAAGATGGGAATTATTTTATGTCCTTGCTTGTAAAGGAGCAAAAACAGTATCAAAAAACTTATTCCCTAAAACTTTACCAAATTCCTTTGAGATTCTACTTATGCATTTCTAATTCAATTGATCTCCACAGATTTTTTTCTAATTAAGTATATATAAATCATACAGCCTTTCTGAGTGCTAGGAGACATGAGTCTCATACAGAATGTCTGCCTGAGGAGAAATTCTAAAATACCTGTTACCATTCAGATTGGATTTTTTTTTACAGTTTCTGAAATAAATGTTGCCTATGTATCACTTACCAACACAAATACAATTAATTCAGAACGTTATGCTTCTATAGCTTCCCCTTCAAAATGTTCACAAGATATTGCACTTCCTTGGAATTATTCTATTCCATTAAAAATCATTCTATTGGAAAATAATTGATCAGATTTATGAACGTTATGGCTATTATTTACATTTATCAATATTAAAGCTAGCATTTCTTGACAGAATCTAAAACTGATGCTTCAATTATTTACATCAATATAAGTTCCTCTGTCACATCTTCAGGAGAATTCTTGGCTTACTATTTATTCAGACGACAGCACAGGAGAATAATGCCCTGCTTCCCAAAGATCTTTCTGCAATTTGATTATGTTACCTGATTCTTCTTCAGCTTCTGATCTAAAAGATAGTAGATTTAGGAATCATTAGCTTTCTGATAGTTTTCATATCTGTAAAATCCTACTTAAAGTATTCTCCAAAGGTTTCTGTGAGAATTTGATGCATGTTTCCTGCAAATCAGAGTTTGAGGACACTTAGATTGAGTAACTGCTGCTAGGGCTCTCCACGGCACTCTGGGCTCTGGAAATGAAGAGGGCAGTTCTGAAAAATGAAATTTGAATCCTCCCTGCTAGCAGAGTGTGGGTGCTGGCACTGAATCCTGAGCAACCTTTTAAATGAGACATTTGGATTTCCTCCTTCAAATCAAGCAGAATGAACCCAGGCCCTAAGGCTTAGAGAACCAGTAGAAGTAGACAGGAAAAATAACCATGTTTTTACAGTTAAATGTTACATTTTTTGCACCACTTTTCAAAACACGGTTTTGCAAATTGTGCCTGCTTGGCTTTCCTGCTGATTACCCACTTAGCCACTGTTTAAAAATAAAGCTCATCAAATACAACATAAAAGGGCTAAATCCTGACCTATGAAATTAACTGCAGTGGTACTGTTGACCTTGAAAGTACATTTATTTATATTAGCTAAGGTTTGACTTCATCCAGTGCAGCAAAGTTATTAAAATAAATTAATTTTAACAAATCTCAGATCTTACATAAAAAAAGTCAGAAATAAAACGATAGTCACCCTTATTCCCTCAATAACACTCCTCCATTCCACCTGCTGCAAAGCATGCTGTTCATTAATTCCTACTGCCACTTTGTGCTAATCAGAACCATCTACTGATTCTAGCCATTAAAGAAATTATACTCTGTGTATTATTTATTTCATATCCATGAAATTTTCCTTAATTTCATGTAGTTCAAACATTATAACACTTTTTTCCCCAAAATATTTACATTTTTCTTTGCTGTCTAGTCCATTTTTATTCGAATTCCTTTCGCAGTGCACATTATAGATGGTATTTTATTGTTCACCAGAGCCCTCAACCATCTGTTTAATTAGACATAATAATTTTGTGATGTTAATCATTATTTTTATATTCTTCTCCCCATTCTAGCTATGTTTTAGCATAAAACATAGTCATTATCAAAAATCAATATTTGTGACAGTGTTGATAAGCCAGATATTGCAGACTGGATAAAGGGAAGAAGATGTAAGTTTTTTTTTTTTCCTTCTATCATTTGTAGTAGTTATTAAGCACAAGCATTATTCTTCACCTCAGCCAGACAGAAAGGAGGCTTTCCTCTGTGGGGGAAAAAACCTAATATTTTTTACCACACTACCTTTTGTGAATTCATAGTGGAGTCACATCTGTTGATAGACTTGGGATACATTCTTGAGAAGAATTAAAGCAATAAAGGATTTTAATCCTTTATTTTCAAGAATGATTTGAGGACTTTTTTTGGAGGTGTTAAGTTATTTTGAGATGCAGAAACACGCTTTACTGAATCTATTAGACTATGCAAGGAAGTCAAGTATTGGATTACCAATAAGATTTGAAATTGTAATTAGTTATATGAAATATGAACCATTATTAAAGCAAGAATTTATGTGCTCTTATAAATCCACCTTTATACACATCTTAATCTTAGGACGCCAAAATAAATCCCCTCTATAGGTGAAAGCATGGAGAACACTATTAACTTAGGCTATCAAAGTTTTGTCTGTGTTACTATTGGTTTACCTATTTCCTAGCAAAAATGTGATGTTATCCAGCAAATAAAATGAACTCACCAACGTCTCAAGGGCAAAAACCTGCCAGGGAAGTGTCAAGAGCAATGTGATTGCAGGTTCTGGGCCATACAACACAGGGCACCCTGCACTGGCAGCCACAGACACTCAGGTGTGGCTGTGCTGTGGCTCTGCCTGGGCCCCCACGCCTGACAGCAGACTGGATGGTGCAGGCACCACCTGAATTTCCTCTGAAATACTATAAGACTTTGGCACCACAATGCCTAAAATCATGCTAGGGACTTGCATTGCCTTCTGAAAACCTCACCCTTGTGCTATCCAGACTGGGAAAAAATTTTGCAGAACTTTCAATTCCTGTTAGGATTAATAATCCTAAAATTACATAAAAAGCTGAAATTACAGCCTGCAGCAGGAAGGACCTTCTTTTAGAAGAAGGAAGGTGTGAATAAAAAGATGAACTCTGAATGTACATGTATGTTGTGAAAAGAGCCAGGAAACTCTGGTTTTGGTTATGGCACTTCCCTTCTGAGCTCCCTGGTGCCATTTCCCAGCAAAATCACAACCAGAGGGGACAGGTGCACTGTATTCCTAGGCTCATCTTCTATTCAGCTGTGCCTTTTCTACCAAGCACTTATTTTGTTGACCATGAATATGGGAATAATTTTTCCCCTTTGCTGTTACTAAACCAGTATGTTTCAGGAGAGTTACTATGCTCTGTCTCACAACCCTTTTGGACTCTTTTACCTAAAGGTAAAAAAACCACAGCTTGCTAAACTTTGGTAAGGGTCTCCAGAAGAGAAGTGTCAGATATTTTGAGCATCAAGGTTTACAGCTTTCTTTGTTTATTTTTCTTTGATCTAAAATATTATGTAGAACATGTTAGTGCTGTTTGTTCTTAATTCTTTAGTTCTCTAGTTTTTGTGCATGCAGGTGAAAGAAAATATAAAGCAGGGAAGGTTGGCAATTTAGAAGGCTGCAATATACTCCAGCACTATTCTTCTGAGTGTAATAGATGGCTTAAATAGCCACAAGGTGGTAATAGTGCTCTTCATGGAAAAGCTCAGGCAAGCAGGGTAAACTCTCTATAGAGATGTCTGATTTGCTAAGAATGATAATTACAAAGAACAGTAGTGCCTTTGGAAATGAGGAAGTGAAAACTTCCAGCAGAACACTGTGTGCTGGCTAAGAGAAAAATGCCCTAGCTCAGTGATACCCACTGACAGGAAACTGTGATTTAAAAAATGTTCTTGTTGTAGGCACAACAAACATTAAGAACATCATGGGAGTAAAGTCAGGTGATAAAATCCACAAGAGTCGTGCAGTGGCTGTCTGGGTAAATTGCCAGTTTTAGTGAGAAATAACAGGGAAAAAGCACTCATAAGTTTTGCATTAGCAATAAGCAAGCTTATAGCTTCTTCTGATTTGAGCTGAAGTATAGTTAGTTTTCTTCCCAGTGGCTCATATGAGGCTGTGTTTTGAATTTCTGCTGAACACAGGGTTGATAATATAGAGCTGGTTTTGTTATTGCTGAGCTTAAAAGTGCTTAAAAGCACAAGAAAAATCCTATATATATAAAATACGTATTTATTTATATACATCTGTTTTATGTAAGGCAAACCTATTGATTTAGAGAGCAATTAATTTGGATACTTGGGCTTGTAGACAGTGAATCAGTCCCAGGCATAAATCAATTGTCTGATCACTCACATAAATCAAGAGAAACATTGCCAGCTTAGAACACTGCTCTGAAACATAGCATATGCCTATGGACTCCAAGGAACACCCTGGTGTTAAAGTTGCATGAAAAAAAATTTCCAGACGATGGATGTGTCATGCAGAATAAAGACTGTGACACATGCAAAGTGACACTTCAATTTCTAATCACACAGCTCAGTAATTATTATGCGGCAAGCAATTTCATTACAAGGTTTTACTTACTCTAAGATGATACTTGAAGAACATTGTTGCAATGCAATTTAAAATTTATTTCACATAATTCCACAAGGGATCTGTAATTCTTCTTGTGTTCCCCTTAAACCCTGCTAGCCATGGCAGACTTTACAGCACAGTGTTCTGCACAGGCCGGAACAAAAGGAAAATTATGAATTTAAATTTTACCATCACTTCTGAGTCCAGACTTTTAAATCAGCCCATGTAAAGTCAAGGCACTATTTCCACAACTAGATACTATCTCCACTAAAAGTTTTAGAATCAGGCCTTTTATCCTTGACCAAATAAAGAAGAAGGGTTGCATCAATTGCCTGTGATGTTAGGTTATTGAATCATGTGAGTCATAGTTCACTCATCTTCTGGCTGTCTAATCCATGGTTAGTGAATGCTCTTCGTGCACCCTTCACCAAAAGGACTCAACTCATAAATTGCTGCCCATTTGTGAGGGAGTTAATTTAGTCTGAAGAAACAGACTCTGCAAGGATGTGACTTTTATGCTTGTCATCTCTGCAAAAGGTAGCAGGTCAGTGGAAAAAAAAGTAAATCACACTACCTTGACCCACAGCAATTTTCTTTTGTGTTGGTACAAAGAGATTCTCACTTAAGCATATAACAGGACAGCATTTAGTCTACTTTATCAAAAGGGGTTTTCTTTTTTCCCCCTCATCTCCTTAAAAAGACCTCATATATGCTGTTTCTCTTCAATCATATTTTAAAAAAAATTTTAATTATAATTTTGTAACCTTTTTTTCCTCTTGCGACTTCCCTGACCCATTTAAAGATCTTGGCTTTAACCACTCTAAGGTTTACAATACCTCTTTCTGTAGCAGAGGTAACAATGGCCTTCAAGCCTGTGAACGGGGGGAAACCAGGCTACCTGTGGGGTGTCCAACACTTGAATTTGAACTCCCTGACTAGTTCTCAGAACAAGGACCTCTCATTCTCAGGAGTGCCAGCTGCAGCAAGAATAAACCACTTTTAGGTAGGGCAAGGCAGAGCCAGACATTAGGACTGGGCAATGGGCATGCAGAATTGCACAGCACAGATTTACTCTCAGGGATGGTACAAAACAAAAACTTCTTAGCCCACCAAATTCAGTCCTTTGCTTTTAGTAACAGTGAGTTTACATAATCTCTTTGCTTGTTAATAAGACAGAGCTGCCTGCATGTTGAGAAATAAAACATGTTTAGCATAAGTAAGTTTAGTGTCCATGAGTTACACAGATTTATATTACTGTGTGATTTAGCACGTTCTTTGCTTCACTTCACTTGCTCAGCAGGAGTAGTGTGATTTGCTCAAACCTTAGGCTGCAAACTGTGAGCTCACACCTAGATATGTTTTCAGCTGGAACAGAGTGAATTTTCTTACTAATTTTCCCACTATCTGGTACAGCGCTGTGTTTTGTCTTTAGTATGAGAAGGAAATTGGCAGCACACTTACGTTTTGGTTGGTCCTAAGTAATGTTTATCTTGAGTCTGGGGCTTTTTTTGTTTCCCATGCTCTACCAGCAAGCAGGTGCACCAGGAGCACAAACAAGAAGATAAGGGAGCTATAACCATCAGCAGGAGCTGCAACTTGACAAGAGAAGAACAGGGTACGACCTGCCTGCATGAACACAGAGAAAAAAAAAATCCAACAAAGTGTTAAAAGACCCCAGACCAAAAATTACCATTCCACCAAGTGGTACATGCAAAGTGCTTGAAGAGCAGAGGAGGGGTGGGTACATGAGTTATAAGGGTATAATTGCCTTAATTATTTCTTTGTTCTGGGTCCCTCTGCAGAGGCACCCAACTCGAGCTGAGCTGCTCGACTATGCTATTAACTTATTTATTTTTATAAATCCAGTGTCTGGGATTCTGCTCCTGGGGACCCAGGGTCAAATCCTTAAAAGAAGGAAGTGCAAAAGGACTCAGGTCACAGCAGGTAAAGTTATGCGGTGGCCTGTGTGCAACTGCTCAGGAAGAGGCTTCTCCTTTAACATAAATGTTACTCCTCACTGTGTCTATACATACCCAAATTAGGCTACCTGGAAAAGGTTAAATCAAACAACTGCTCTGTGGAGTTCATTCAGGATGCAACATTTCTGACAGAGATTTAAGGGGCTGTGAGTGCCCTTGGCTCTTTCTTCACAAAGGCACATTCTGTATAGGTAAATGCCACATCTTTCTTCTGTGCAGTGAATACGTTGGTATTGTGCCACATTATCTTATTAGAGTTCTTATTGTCCTGAAATTGTCATCCCAATAGAGATGCTGTGAAATAGCAAGTTCACAGAAACCAATTTAAAAAGTTGTGTCTTCCTTTGTCATAACTCATCTGATGTTCCTTCTGTATCCATCACAGTAACATAACCAACCCCCTTTCAATCCAGCATTAAGAGTATCAAAAGAGAATTAACCTAAAGAAGAATTTATGAGTGGATACTGAGGAAAGTCCTGCCAATTCTGTGTAATAATTAGGTTATCATTAGTGTGTGGGATGGATTTAAATGAGATTAAATTTTTAATAAATTATCAAAGCTGTGACTGAAATGACCTATGGGAGCTTGTTTGTCCAAGTTGTTACAGATCACTAGAGTTTGCTTAAAAAAAAGACAGGAAAGAAAAAAAAAGGTTCTTATCTTCATTTTTAGAGCTTCAGCTGAACAGCACTTCTGTGGGAAATTTGGGAGGAAGATGTTCCTGTATTTCCCTCACCTTTGGTATTTTCTCTGTTGCCAGGCCTGCTAACAGAAATAAAAATGTAAGCTGTGTTGAGTTTCACTTGCTACAGTTAAGACATAGAAAGTGATCCCATTTTCACTCTTTACAAGTGTTCTATCACTGCACAGAGTACAGTGTACAGCACCTTGTACACCAGCACACAACATCCTTAAAACACATGGGGAATGCCTGACATTTAGTCAACTTCTGTGTTGTGACTTTTTTTCTTTCAGGTACAGATTATTTCCAGATCTCCTGGGGTCAACTACCATTAACTACCCTCATATAATGGAGCCTGGCACATAATCACAAAAGTAGGTTAGTGTACTTCATTTTCACAAACTAATCTGCACACAAACACTGTGAGACAAAAATCTGGGAAGGACCAAGGCCACCTGAACTGAGATTTATATATTTGATGATCTTCAGCTATTTTACAGGTTAAATGCTTGGGCAGTATTTGAATGGCAGAAGGGAGTGCCAGCAGATGCCATAGAATGGTAAGATTAGCACACAGCTAAGCCCTACTTTTTGTCTTATGTTTCTCCTTGTAGTCAAGATTTCAAAAACATAATTAATTACCTGTTCTTTTACCAGGAAACAGAACTATGCACCTTATTGCAGCGTTTAAAACACCAGATCTGAGGCCTTTTAAGGCTACCAAGTAAGTAGGTAGTCTATTTTTTACAGCTACTTAAAAGAACCTACATGGTATGCAACCTTCTTCTTATATTAAGAAGATGCTTATATTATTATATTAACTGAAAAAAGACAAGTGCTTGTGAGTAATGATTGAGTGGAATGTGAAGTTTGCTGCTGCTTGACAACAGAATGTCACTGAGTAGGCAGCCCTTCTACAAGTATCTTTGAAACCAAGACATTTGAATTAATAAGTCACTTAAAGAACAGAGAATGCTACACCTACTTCATATATTATTCAGGTGGCATTTGCTCTAGAGACTGTGGATTATATCTGATCTACTGTTGGCTTTTAAGATTTATGTACAATATCTCAGGAACGATTTCAAGGAGTGAGTGATGATCCAGCAGTCACCCCTGTACTACCCTATATCCTCTGGTTTTGCAGAAGCTAGTCAGTCTTGCCTAAGAAGTTTTATTCTAGATTGAGACATTACTACAATGATCTTGGAGCAATCCTGAGGTGAATTTAACCAGCCATGGGATTATTTGTCAAAGCAGCATCATCTTTGGCTAGAATTGAGATGTTAATTATGCCATATTCCAGCTGCTTTTTTCTCACTGAATGCCAGGATAAGGAGTAAATGATTCTTCCACAGTTGTCCCAGGTGTCAGAAAAACTTTATGGAATTGTAGCAAGTTATAATCTTCTCCACACTTTTGAATCATCTGTGCTGGCAGAAAACCAGTGCAGGCCAACAGCAGGTAGTCTAATACCTGTTGCCTTGAACTGGGTGCTGTGTTGATGGAGTAGTTTTCCTGAATTGTTTGTTTCTTGCTCTCATTATTACTAGATGGCAGAAGATATGCCTCTGATAATGATGAACAATATTACAAGCTTATTCTGGAGGATTTTTGCTTTTCAAGAGCAATTTTAAAAGAAAAACTCTGCATAATTTACCAGTATACAACCTACATATCCATTGTTTTTTATCACATGAAAAGTAAAATATTTTTCTCATGGTGTAAGTAGTTCTAACTACATGGGATTAGTCACACTAAAGAGAATCCATCCCTTGGTTTGGTGTGCTGACTGAAATCTACAGGGTAACAGAGGGATGTCAGGATTTTTCAAAGTGGTCTGAATTATTCTGTCTCTGCTGCCAGTGCCAATAAGAGCATAATTCACTAACCACACTGTGCTGCTCTCTCTCTAAAACCAGTGGTATTCTAAGAATTTGATTATTTGTTGGAAAAAAAATCCCCACCAAGTTAGAAGCTTTGTGATTTTTCTGTGTATCTGAAGCAGAGAAAAGGCTGACAACAGTTTAATGTATTTCCCACATCCAAAAGAACAGCAGCAGGATGACAGCAGAAAACAGAAACAGCTCTGACAAGATAAGGATACTGTGAAGCAGTGTAAATATCACAGAATCAAAGAATATTTGGGTTTCATCTCCTGGTGTGGAGTTAGATAAATAGATGCTTTCAAGGCTTAGCAAGAACAATACCCCAGGCTTGTGAACAGCTGTACATCTGCAGCAGCTGCTGTGCAGATGTAGGACCCAACCCCAACACCTGCTTATGTCAGAGGAAACTTCTTGTTCTCAGTGCAGCAATGATAGGTTAGGAAAAGTAATCATAGATACCAAGCACTGCTCCCTGCCCAGGAAAGAATGCCCAGGAAATACATGCATTTTTTGGTTTTTTCTGATTGGGCTTCAGACAAAAAACCCTGAGTTCAACACCAGGGAAAGTTCTGAACATCAAAAGAAGATTTACAGTACCATCTGCATACATAAGCTACTTTTAATAAAACAAAGCTTTCCTGATGTTTGCTGCAAACCTCTCCTCACGCTGAAAATCAATAATTTAAAAAGTCAACTGAATGTAACTATTGTGAAGTCGCAGCGCAAGTTGCTTTAAAGATCAGAAACTGTTAAATCAATTTGTTCCAGGATGAAATTTCATTTTATCTCATTAAAGTTACATTCTGACAGTTATGAAAGCTAAAGGCTTACTAATATGGCTCATCTTTTCTTCTGCTTACATTATGCATGAGACAGTATAAGTAAATGAAAAGCTTATAGCTCTCCACATAATTTCCAAAATTGTCTGTGGGAAGCACCAGAATTCAAAATATCAGATAAATATGTCTTTGCCATCCTCAGAGAGCTTCCTTCCACAACCTGTCATGTGGTACAACAATATTCATTCAACTCCATGATTATATTTAGCTTCTCTCTGTTCCTGGGCCTGTCACTCTTACATGCCTGGCTGCTAAAGGGAGTGAGTGCCTCCATGTAAACAGTGTCTTTGTGAGCACCTGACACAGCAGATGAAAAATACCTTCTACAACACACAATGTTCCCACATGTGATCACATTATATTTAAAAATGTAGCTTTGGAGAGCTTCCTGCTCTAGTTACTGCTCACTGTCCCAGTGCTGTTGGTATGTAACAGAAAAATACAGTATTATCTTCCATAACTTCTGGTCCTGCAAAAAATGTTTTTGAAGTTGTTACTCGGATCTCCTAAGAGTTCTAATTTGTAAACATTTTAAAAGAACCACTTCTTTCACCATGAATATTCCAAATAGGTGTAAACTATATACAACAGTTGCTAAGATACTTGCATAAAAGGAATGAAAAAACCTGACACATTCTCATATTCTACTGTGTCAATTGAAAAATCAGTATTTAGTTGCTAGGCTTTACCTTTGTAGTGAAACCAATTTTGAGCACCATGTTAATCGTATGAGTTTTGCATATGATATATTGCAAGATATGTTCCACAGCTGAACATTTCTTCTCTACTTGAGGGCTATCAGCACTTCAACCATGGCACATGGATCCTACAGAAAGCAAAGTCTGCAAGGAGTGTTTATATCATGCAGCCCCCAGCCAAACACAAACTGCACTCTCTCATGACCTAGTGGTACCCTCTGTCAATGAATTTTGACACTGCACAATGTCTCTGAAGAGATTAATTTCTCAATATCCCTCCTAGAATATTTAGGTTTTAATTACTTAGCTACATTTATAGGGAATGGCCTGTTTTCCTTCAGCTGTTGTATTAAACTTCTAATATTGTATTAAAGAAAATGTCAAATGTCAAGTTTCCCTCAAAGACATAAAGAAAGGTGAAAATTAAAATAAAAATCAAATTCTATAGCACACAGTCTAATTAGAATCTGACCCTAGCATTCACGAGGTTTGCCATTAAATTAAAAAATTATTATCCATTTATTTTGTACAAAAATTTAACTGTATGAGTTTTTCTGGAATATCTGGAACCAAGAAAATTGCACTTTTGCATAATAAAATCTACTTCAAAGACAGACTTCTAATACTTCCAAAGTACAGAACACCAACTCATTCATGTATTTCAAATACCTTTCCTCCATACTTGTTAAGGCATCTACATGGAAAAGATCTTTTTCCCCCTTTCTAGACTAAGATTTTATAGCTTCAAACTCTTATTTTGTTTCCATGCTCCTTTCAAATATGAAAACTTCTCCTACGCCGCATCAATAATGTAATTATACCTTAATGTTTCTCTTGTTACAAAGAATTGAAGCATTACACTGCCTTTTACCAGCTTCCTTGCTAGGACAGAATACAGAGGGATGTGTTTTTAGCTACAGTAATTACCTTAATTTTGTAGGAACATAAGATTGCTGTGTAATCGGCTATTACTAATGCAATTACTCTGAAGAAATGGCTCACAAAGAGATGTGTCAGGGGTGCTTCTACATCAGCACAGATTGAAGTAATTTAATAATGAGTCACATTTGGTCTCTGAAGTGGGTAATACTGAATGGCAAATATCCACTCTGTAATGAAGATTTATGAAAGCATTATTTTGGCATGTAGTTACAGGACAGCTACTGGGTTTTGCAAATTAACTATACACCTCTTCTCTTTCCAAACATATAATTTATGTTCTAGTTGAGACCCCAGCTGGGCTCAGGGTGCCTTTCTGTGAGGTACCTGCTGAGGACCTGCTATTCCTTATTCTTTTAAAAGCCCAAGTCAGAGCTTGCTGAAGTAAACGGAGAGACTTTGGATGAGTTATGGGCTCATAAATGACAGACTGCAGGAACACACGGTGGAGGTAGGGGCCTGTCATCCCACTTCCAAGAGTCCTAACTTAAGCAGGCTCTTGACAACATGACTGACTTTATTATTCAGCATTCACTCCAATATTTTCCTGAGTCAAAGCCATGGAAATCTGGTGAGTACCTCAAGCCCAGCCCAGAAGCATGTGACACATTGCAAAAGTGAACTCAGATCTTTAAAGTCCCTCTTTATCTCCTTAGCCACACACCACATAGTTTCTATCTGTAGTGTGCAAATAACTAGTACATTTTTAAACTTATTAGCATGTCTCAAAAGGCCTGACATGGCTTAATTAGTTATTGACTATGATTGCAAAAAACCACCATAGTGAATAAACACTATAAAATAATGCCACAGCAGGTTGCCACCCTAAAACAGCCGGAATGAAAACCATTTGGGTAAAGAGCAATAGCTCACAAGTAGCTCCACAGAATGAGCTGACTTACCATGGCTTTACTGCAGAAGCAGAAACACAGACACACCCAGAATACCAAACATACATAGAGCTGTCAGTACAACAGGTACGGTCTTTTTTCCCCACTTTT
>VXBC01004925.1:436503-484855 GCA_013399945.1 Ploceus nigricollis | reverse complement strand
TTTTTTTTTTTTTTTTGCTATTCCTGCAACTGAAAAACATAAACGAAAATCACCTAAACATGGGGATTAAATCATGACAGTAGAGTTTTGTCATTCAGTAAGAAATGACTGCTCTCCATAATAGTGCAGCATAATGGAATGAGAAGAATATAATAATTGTATATTAGTGCAAAATTCATCACTTTTTCACCACAATACTAATTTCAAAGGTATGTATACAGAATGCCAAACCTGGCCAGAGTTAACACAACAGGTTGTGAAAAAGAATCAAATTCTGCAGATAACAGAAGCTGGCCAATGTGGGGCTATATTAATATGACAGTAAAAGGAGAAAATATCTAGATTAAAAATACCAAAAGGGAGTATCCTGAACTCCCTTTGAGTGAAGAATGAAAAGATTTACTGGGGTCACTAACAAAAGGCTAAAACGACCAAGCCAGGATGCAACCCCCGGCCCCCCAACTCTTCAAACAACAACACAAAGGAAAACAAACCCCAGACTAAATACAAAGCCTAACAAAACAGGGAGTATTAAAAGTGTAAAATGGGCATGGGCTGTTTATTAGATAGGGAGAAAAAGGAGCACCTGCTTTACAGGTTTCTGCCTCATCAGCACAACCTGGAGAGCACGTGGGGCCCGTGGTTCTGGCCATACTGTCAGGACTCCAGGGCACCAACAGACCTCACAACCTCCTTCCCCCGTCCTGGGCCACGGCTGCCTGTGCCAGAGGATAGCTCTGACAGGGCATCCCGGCAGCCTTGGGTCAGACTTGTGTGAGAAAGAGCCTGAGGAAGCCTTGTTGGTGGCGTCCTCCCTTCACTGCAGAGCTGCATTGAGCTCAGACCTTGCTCCTTCCCAAGCTGCTTCCGAGACAGATCTGTGCCTGGTTACATCCTCTGCTGATCCTTGCCCACTGATCCGAATTCCTGCTTTGGCATTGCATTTCCCTCATCACTGAGGACGGATCTGGCAACAGGCAGAGTGTGGACTGATCTTATTACAACCAGAGTTCTTCTGCCCTGCTTGCTCAGGTACCCTGCAGTTCACTGCTGTGGGATTCAGGCACACAGGGTTGCATCTTCAAACCCCGTGCCTTATTGACCATAAGCAACACCTGTGTCCAGCTTGGAACAAACCACAGAACACTGGCTTCACATTCCCCAAACATTTCTCAGCACTTTTCTGTCTATATGAATCAAGAGATTAAAACCAGTACCATGCCACAGAAAGAATTGAAAAGTGAGAGTATCAGCATCAAGTAAGCCTTTAAATTGGCATAACATTAACATTGGTCTCAATTCTCTCACAAAGAATCGTAAAAAAAAAAAAAAAACCCTCTTTTTGTGGTTGAAAATTCTTTCATGATCCAAAAGAGTGTTTGACCAACTCAAGCTTAAGCATTTAAACAGGGCTATTCAATATCTCCAGGAAGGTGAATAGTGCTTACATTTTGCCTCAGCATCTGTCAGTGTTCAGTACTTAGTGGTTCTAAGAGTGACATATCAGTGCGGTGAAGTATTTTTTTGGGTGCCATGCGTGAATAGTAAAAGTCCTGAAGTATGAGATTCAGGCAAGGAAAAATGGCATCATCTACTGGCCTACCTTTCAGAATCCCCTGAATATGCCAATATGTATAGACACCCAAAACTTTGTACCATGGATTTATTGTCTCCAGAAAATCTGTTTTAACTAAACAATTTTTGAAGTTCCATTTTTAAATAGTTTAGGTTCCTGGCTCACACTATCCTCTCTGGAAGAACATTTCAGAATCCTACTCTTTGAACAGTTAAGAAAACTTCCTTTCCTTTCCAAATTTAAGTGATATGTGTCCTTTAACGACTCCTAGTCCTCTTCAATATTGATTTCCTGAATTCAGTTATGAAGAGGAAGCATATATCTTCTCAGACTTAATTTGCCTAGACTAAATCAAACTCCTCTGTTCTCTCCATTAAAGACACATATTCCATTCTCTCATTTGTCCCAGGAGACTTTGAGGACTGCATCTGTTCCAAATCAAGTTTATTTTTTGTGAGCACAGATGACCAGAACTGTACACAGTAAACTAAATAAAGATTTCCCAGCATTTTATAAAATACTACAAATATCTTCCTTCCTCTACTAAAAATGTATTTTCCATTATTCCCTAGAACAGTATAAAGCTTTTCCACAGCCATATGATATGAACAAATAGTGGTAGCCAATGGTGACCTTTTGATTCACCATTTAATTCACACATTTCTTTTTGCCTCCCCTTGCCTCAAACCAGTACAAAACTAATACAGAATTAGAAGCTTTTTCTTACATCTTGCTACTTTATTCCAGCTTGCACTCCTTCTGAGGTGTGTCGCTCATATTTCCATTTCCTTTCATGTTCCTCTGCATTCTGCTTTTTATTAAGACCTGGGCCCTTTTGGCATTTACCCTTTTCTTTTTCTGTCCACATATGCCAGCTTTTCAAATGGACCATGTAGTGTAAAAAGAAAAGGGGTTTCCTGTCAGAATGTGTTACATTTTTTTAATAATCTCTACATTGAAAGGGAAAAATTTAATCCCTAAGAATATTAAGTATAGTTGACTAAATTTGATGTCACCTGGGCTAACCAAGCAGGGACTAACTTCAAATGTAAATAATAGGAAGGACAGCTAATAGCAGCTTTCAATTTTTACGTAAATATCTCATGGAGTGGATTGTGTTTTAATCCTATGTATTATTTCTTTAAATTTTTTTATTCACTGTATTATTTCTTTTAAATTTTCAAAATTCTTATTTTTTTTCCATCATCATTTGAGCTCATCTGTCTTTTGAACTAGACAACGTGACACTTTATATTCTGGCATTGTTCTCTGATGTGTGGTCTCAAATAAAGATGGATCTGATGATGAGAACACGATGTTACATGAAATTCAGCTTTTCAAGAATTCTAATTTCATCTTGTAATGCATTTATCTTTTTCTACTCTTCCCAGTAATTTTAAATTTTAATTTATGCTCCTCATTTCTACATTAATCCATGTTTATGTTACTAGTCCTAACCCTAATTTCTTGTTTAGTGGTAATGATCCTACTGAAACTCAATCATACTGGGAATTTTAGGAAGTGGATTTCTGTTCTACACTGAGTACCTTCTACTTCTAACAGATTGCTTCTGAGTTTTTCCTAATTTATCATATGGAAGACTGTGTTCTCACTACATAATTAAGCTATATCAATTCTGCTCAATGGATGCAGACAGGGAAAGGTTAAACAAAAACTCTCTTACTCCACCTGCATGCAACAGTCAGATCCTGCCTCATGTCCTTTAATTATTGTCTCACTTTGGGATATTGTATCTTTTCATTCAAGTAAAAACTTTCTGAAATGAAATTTGGGGTGGAATGCTTCCTTGAAAGAATAAAAATTATCATGCAGTTAACATATGACTAGTTTTAATCCAACATTCTGTAAAGGGAATGAATGACATCTCTCCATTTCTTTATGTAAATATAATACAGAGGTAACGCTCAGCTCTGTTGAGGCTAAAAAGAATGTATTTTTAATACTGTAACTAATGGAAAAAAACCCCTGTATTTTCTATACATGAAGCTGATACCAGTGTGTACTGTACATTTTTCTTTTTCCTTTTTTTAAATCTTACTGGCTTTTAATCACTCAGTTTCAGGAAGTCAGTTGCTGTAACAATTACTGCAGTTGCAGTTGTTGCAAAAATCACCATTGGGAAAGCAATCACAGTATTTATGATTAACCATGCAAAATAACAAAAATATTTTAACTGGTTTAAATTTTGAAATTTAAGTTCTACTTTTAGGCAGAATGTTCAGTGTCTACTAAAGAAAAAGGTTTGTTTCTGTGCAATTTTATCACGTCCAAATCTAGACACAGCTTCTATCAAATTTACATTTTGTAAAATATACCTAGACCATCAAAGAATCAAATCTAATTATTGTGCATATTATATCTCTGTGCATATTATTCATGTATGAAAGCATCAGCAAGACAGAGAAATTTCATTTTTGTACACAGCATTTGCAATCTACATAGGATTTTCCAAACATGCTTCCAGATTCACTTCTTATTTTTCATGCTATGGACTATATGAAGCCATCTTCAGCCCTGCATGAAATTCTGAGCTTCTGTGACACAAATCTACATCAATTGTGGATCTTTCTATCTCAGTATGAGATGAATAATATTTAACACAAACATAATGTTTGTCTGAAAGCACATGTCCTGTATGTTTGTCCTTTCATCTACACACTGCAATTAGTAACCCTTAAATGTTGAAACATTTTTACTTACAGTTAAAGGCACTGAGATTTTGTGCAGTTGTGGGGTTTCTTGGACTTTGTAGTCCCTAAAACAAACGGTAAGCTACACAGGTTGAAAAAAAAGAGAAAAAACATATACAACTACAAGGAAATTATTCTATAGTTTTGAAATGGTAAGTACTGGTTTTATCTTTTTTTAAATTGCTGCTACCTAACAAGTCTGCCTCTTACTTAAAAAGGATCTGCACTTAAATATTAAAGGAAATCATTAGTGTTAAAAATGCAGGCTAAACACATGTTAATTAGATTTAGAAACATCTCAATTAAGTAAAATAATGAAATGTTTTTGAGGCAAATGAACTGCACAATTGCATTGATATTAAGAAACCTGAATAAAAAGAAAAATGTGTAAAAAATCTTAATGGAAGAAAATATTCTCCTTTTTTTTCGTAAAAGTCATTGTGCTTTTGTTCACCCCAAAAGAGCCTTAAAAGGGTTCTCAGAAACACTGTAATCTATATAATACAAAATTTAAAGGTTCACAAGTGAAATAAATGTATTTTTCTTACAAAAACCTGTATTTTTAATTCTGGTGTTACTTCTAGCACATTTTGAAAGCAGAAACCATTATATGCAGAAAGTATAGAGTGCCAGCTAAACTACTGTGTGGATTAGAAAATACACACAATTGTTACTTTCCAGTAACACAGCCTTAACAAACAACCCATTTTAAAAAGAGGAAAAGGAATGTATGTTGTACTTTACATTGCAAGATTATAAGATGAATCTTGTACCAAAAGACAACTCAAAAGCTGAAAAGAATAATCCCAAGAAATGTTCAAGCTCTTGTCTTAATTCTTGTACTTACTGTTACGATGGGTAGAACAGAAAAAAGCTCAGGCAAATAAAAACTAAAGAACATAATCCAGCATGCTCCCCCTCAGGTTTTTCTTCCCTACCATTACAGCAAATAAATGACCATTTGAGTTTTAAAGAGGAACATGACCTTTAACTTGAATGTGTCTGTTTTTTCCTTCTGATGCTTCTGACAAATAAAAGCAAACAGGCTTTGGAGCGTTTGCTGAGAGAGGTCCACACTCAGCACCTGCTGCTGTTGAGAGCAGTATCTGCGCTTGTATGGTGCTTAATGTGAAAAGGCTTTGTGTTTCAACTTCTATCAAAATAAAAGACTACACAGAATTACAATAATAAATAATGAAATAAAGCATGAAAAAATATTTTGAGGAAGCCATATTTAGGTAACGAAATACTTATGTACATTAAAACTTAAATATTTTGTTGCTGCTTAAATGAAAATATGCTACTCCATCTAAATAGCACTAACTTTAGGACCTCAAAACCCCCAAAAGTTTTTTTAACAACTTGATGGCATTTCAACTTCACATAATTTTCTAAATATTACTGAGACATTCCAAATCCCAAGACTAAAGAAAATCCCATAGCCCTCAAGGCTTCTCATTTACAGAGAAACAGTGTCCCTTGGTGGCAAACGAGGGTAAATGCAGAAGTATTCAGGGGCTTCTGCTAAATGTGATTTATATGGAAAGTAATCTATATTAAAACTTCCAATAATTTTAACATATCCATCACTCTTAGGTCCCTGGAGTGGCGAGCAATTTTTCAGTTTAAAAATAAATTAAAATAATAAGTGGTGGTGTCTCCACTACCTTTGGCTCATCTGCCCTGTAGTTGCTTAAGAACACAAAGACAAGCAGTTGCAAATTAACAATCTACGATACACTACCTGACAGTGTATTATCTAGACAAATATATAAATCTGTATCTATATAACATCAAATTATCTAGAGACAATTTTCATTTTTATTGTACCTGATTGAAGATCATTATTTTGGTCGTGATAGTCACGAATTAGATGAACTAATTTTAGCTTCTGTGTGCCACAACTGTTTATAGTAACTGCATTTGAGTACCTACTTCCAGCTGGTGGATAACACTGAATGAAAAACTAATGATTAGTTTTAATCTACTAAAATGTAATTCCAAGCACATAAAGGTTTTCCTAAGAGTACCACCTATGCAATAAAGCTTCATAATCACAGACTGAAATCTCTCAAACAAATGGATCATTGTGCATTAAGATGTTTGCTTTTTCCCTCTTAATTTCTGGAAGCACCTATTAAGATCTGAAACTGTTGCTCCTTAACATGCCATTGTAACACTTAATTTCATTTATTTAGTTGTGATTGATAAATCAAGAGTTTTCCTTTGGATAAAGAAATGTTCACATAGGTTTTTCTGTTTGTTAAACAGCTGCTAAATAGAAAGTAATATGTGTAATATATATAAAATAGCACTATAGATATATATATATGTATGTATGTAGCAGCATAGCTAGATAAAACTTAGATTGTGAGTTCAAGGAACCTACCTTATTATTCTTGATGTGGCAGTTACTAAGTGTGACTTTCCATGCTAGCACAGTACAAATTAGTCAATTTTCTCTAGCATATAATTTTGCTATCAGTTACAGCATATAATTACCACAGGGCTGGAATGATTTCTGTGTGAACATCTGGTTTCCTCTGCTACACTGAGCAACACTAATAACTTGCAGCCAGACTTGTAAACATTTGTACTCTGAAGAATTGCTGTCCCAGTAACAATACTGACTGCCTCTCTTACTTCAGCCAGGAATATAAAGTTTTAAATCTTAACAGGTGTGCTTTAAAACCTACTTTAAATCCCAAACAAACACAATAAATTTTACAATTTTTCTGCATAAATCATGTTTTTTAAAGCATGGATTGTATTCAAGTGTAACACTGTGAATAGTCAACTTAATTGTCAACGGCAGAATGATTTTTGCTTGTATTTCAAGTAAAAATATTCCTAAAGAATGACAATGAACAGTAACATACTTCACAGTAACAATGGCATTCAGTGTTTTCAACACCAGGAAGCATTCTCTTATTTCTAAATGGCCCTGAAGAAGTTAGGCAATAGTCACAGCCAAGTATGTAAGAAAAGACTTAATTTTGAACTATATAAATTGACTGAGGATAACTGGGATTTAGTCTAAGTAAGAAATAGTCATCTGAAACTGGACTACAAATTCAGCTGTACCATAAATCAGATTGTTCCAAAATGAACAACTGTGTGCTGTGGCATTTCATCACAGATGTGCACTTACTGGAAACCAATCTTTCACCCACCTTGCCAATCCACCAACTCATTAATGGAAATTAAATCTGAGTCAGNTTGGGGTGTCTTGTGCTGGACCAGGAGTTGAACTTGATGATCCTGATGTGTCCCTTCCAACTCAGCGTGTTCTACGATTCTACAATTACAATGTCATCTTCCCAAAAGTCACACTTCTAGACTAAGCCTTGCTGCTCTCAGTACACACTTTGACCCCTGAATAGACACCCTTAAAAATCCTGTTTACAAAATTCCAGTATCTTTCAGAAACATCTTTCATGAAAAGCCCAAATTTCTATAACTCCTCTTGGACATACCTCGGAATTTATATTTGAATAAGAATTTTATATTTGATCAAGAATTTTAAGAGAATAATTAAGTTGTAAAGAACATCTCTGCATTGGTGGGGGTTGCTGATGTTAGAGGCAGATTTGAATACTCAGCTCTGTTCCTTTACATACACTACAAATGGGAAAAAAGCTCAAACACTAATGAATCAGCTGCCCAGGGTTATTTGGTGCAGTCCCACTTGGCAGTTTGGGTTCAGGTGGCCTTAGGAGAAGACTCCTAACTGTCCTGAACCGGAATCAGAATGTGCAAGGGAAAGACAAGAGCCAATTAGACTTGAGCCTTGAGGACCAGAAACAGGCAAAAATTCCAGACACTATTTTGCCTTGCTCCACAATGTAGGAAATCTACAGAGCAACGTTTTTCTTTGCCTCTCATTTGTGAACAGATCAGATATGACAGTGTTTGAAAACACCTCTTACCCTGTGGCACTTGAATAAAGCCCATTTTAGACAGTCAATGGTTGGACAGATTCTTCCAATTAGAATAAAACCTTGCCTGCATACTTACTACTTAATCATACACAGAAGCACAAATGTGAGGTAAACCACAGAGATCACTGAGGGAATTCTAGTACATAAAATAATGCATGTCTTGTTTATAAAAAGATGAGTGTTTTAACCAAGAACTCCCTTGCAGCATCAATAAAAGATTTTGATGTCACTACAGCATTATATTCTTGTGAAAGAAATATTACTACTTTTCTGTAAAAGACTTGCTGGGAGAAACAGATTGGGTGTTTGATGTCTTTGAAACAAAAACATTTATTCTTACCTGCAACTGGAGATAGGAATGATATGAACACCTGAAGAAAAGAAACTTTTACTTATAACTATTTTATGTATTAAATGATTCATTTTTAAAAAGCCAAATGACCAAACAAAAACCATAACTTAGTGATGTTAAAATGGGAAGCCAGATATATTTTCATGACATAACAAGGCATATAAATGCTGTGGCCCGTTCAGCATTACCAGATATTGTTACATATTTTGAATTTTATTTCTGTTTTTTCTGTTCAGTGCACAGTTCTGGTTCAGATGCATTCACAACTATAATAGCATCACACTTAATACCTACATTTGTGTTTTCAAAAATAAACCAACCAAACAGAAAATGGAACAAAGACAGAAACCAGCTACAGCTGGGTTTTCTAGTTTCAAACTGGAATTTGTTTGAACTTGACAATTTGCTCTCCACCTGTGTGAGCTGTGCTTCCTCCTTACATGGAGAGCAGTTTAGGAAGGTAAACAAGCAATGTAGAAACAAGCAATCAGATTTATTTCATTACAATTATTTTTAACCTGATCAGAATTTCGCTCTAATACCTTCAAGAAAAAGGGCAAAGGAAGGAAACATTCATATATAGTGTGATAAACTGTAAGGAAGCGAGCTGGTCAGAAAAGATTTTTCTAAATTTAATTTTAGCTTCTGATACAGAGACTAACAAACTTTCAAGAAAGCAACTGTTCCACCTGATCACATCTTTATTACCTGTATGTCTGTTCCTTCTGGACAGAGAATGCTTGAAGTTGGAACACTGAAATTTTTTATGTGGCATCACTACAGAAAAAAGAAAGTGGACACAATTTGATGCCAGACAAGGGTGAATCCACATGTTCAACTTCTTTTGGGAGATTTAATTCCTTGTAGTTTTAATTGTTCATTAACACACTCCCTATTAACTAGAAGACATGTTTAAATCTAAAATAAAACTGAACTAAAATAACTGCTAAAATAAAACTGAACAGTTCACTGTGACTGTTCCTAATTGGATTTAACAGCAATGGTTTCATAAGTCCTGAATTTCAAAAGACTACAGCAAGGGAGCTGGGAAGAAGATATAAAAGATATTAAACATTGTTCTAAGTAGTGGTAATTGTGAAACTTTATTTTGTTTTTTGAAGTCACAGAAGAAAGTAGAAAATAGAGACAAAGTGTTGGATGTAAATAACCAACAACAGACGTAAAGTAACTAAACAAGATAAAAAAATCCACTACTTTAAATTAATACATTTTACATGAGAAAACAATTGGTACAAAGGCTGAATTAGAACCATGATTTTCAAGGTCAGGCACACACTTCCCTAGTCCCTCAAAAGCCTCAAGCCTTAAAAGAATATTCAGAGGGGAACAGTATAAATTCCGATCAATGGTACCCTGTAAATGGACTCCATGCTTTCCTAACTTCTGCCATGAAATAACTGAAATAATAATAAATTTGAAAAATGCTCACTCGAGGTATATTCCACCAATTCCACACTATTTCATAAAGAGAAAAAAATATTATCATCCAACCTGGCTTTTAGCCACCTCCTCAACCCTAAGTTTGATCTCCTAAATCATTAATTAAGAATCAATGATTCAAGGTTTTATTATCAAATTAGTAGTTTTACTGGAATATGCACATTTAACTTTACAATAAAATACACTGTACTAGAAGGTTCATTCAAACCTAGGTAATTTCAGTTACATTCCTATGGCTTTGAGCAAAAAAACCCCAAGCAGTTTTACTGTATGTACACAATATTGAACATCAAGATTTAAATTATTTATTAATAACCTACATTCACTGTGGATTTCTAAGATTTACATCCAAGAAGCATATTTTATTTACATGCTGCTGATATTTTAAAGAAAAAGAAATAAAATATTATCTGTTCAGGAACTATATCTATTCCAAAATTTAAAAAGATACATTTAACACCACAAAACATTTTAAACATTTACAATAAAAAACAGCTTTCTGTGCCAATCATACTTACTCTCCAAGAATGCAAAATTGCACTAACTACAATTAGACTAGAAACACTTAAGACCTGAGAGTCAAATCTAAACCTTTTTTTTTAAAGGAAATCCTAAAAGCTAATACGTTAATTTAAACACAGACTGGTCAGTGGTCGTTAAAAAAAAAAAAAAAAACCCAACACCAAAAACAACCCCCCAGACCCCCAGTGCATTATTTCTGCAGCTCCAAAAATAGATCACTATAAAATTGTTGCAGTAGCTTGATAAGTGCCAGGCCTGCCAGACGCAGTAAGGCTTATTTCAAAGTGTCCTTTCCCACACACTGTACCCTAATCAAATAATGAGTGTCTTTGATCAGCTCCTGTGAGGATTCCCACATTTATGTAAGCATGCAGTCACTTAAGTATGCATCTTGGATTTTTGAGGGTTCCCACCCCAAGCATACACACACAGGTGTTTTAATAGCCAGATCAGAGTAAAAACAAGCATGAAGAGGCATAGAAAGTTAGAAATACTGGCCAGAAAACATTCAAGGTCTAATAAGTTTTATATCCACCCCAAGGGTCTTTTAAACTCAGCAGAGCTCAGGAGCATCATTCACCGTATTAGTAACCATCAGGTACCTTATATAAAATAATAATAATAAAAAAAAGGTTGTGCTAACTAGTACACTTTACTGCACTGCAGGATGTAAAAAAGGTACCACACCTATAAAGCCTGGGGAAGAGAAGCATCATGCAAAAGTTACTCCATTTGGTAGCAGCCATTTTATTTCTGCACTTGGAAACATCAAGCTCCTTTTTGAGTGAAAAAACTTTCCCCTCCTTCCCCTATCCTTTAGAAACTGCTTGAGCAAGAGCATCTCCCAGGAGGGGTTTGAGAAGGCCATGATTTTCCCACTCTGGAGCTATTTCCCATGGCTTTAGCAGCTTGCCCTTCTCATGCAGGTGGCTGGCAATGCAGTAGTGGTCCTCCCAGGCAAACTGCAATCAATCAGCCCACACGGGCAGCCTCGCTTTGCAGACTTTCCAACAGGTTGCATTCAACTCAATTAACATTTCCCAGGACCCAGAAACCCGAGTGACCACCAATTACACTCACCAAAACAACATGAATATCTGTTAATCCCAAACAAAGTTAGTCCTGCCCTTCCTAAGGACTGACCTTTGCAATTTAAGACAGGAGCATTTCATTAGAATTTTAAACCTGACTGCACCACTTGACAACATATTCACGTCTGCTTATGCCACTTCATCCTAATTTGTAATTTGAAAACCAGATCTGCATTACTACAACCTTCCTTCTTTCACCACTGAAACAACTCCCAGCATATGCCTTTTTCCTGGGCTAAGGATCTTTGTTTTTCTAAGGCACTTGCATAAACAAGCACACAGGTCCATTTAATTATACAGAAATAAAATCAATGTCACGAACAGGCTTGTAAGCAGTAAGAAAAATGTGATACCTGCTAATGAGGGGACACATTGTACTATCCAATGGCTGGGTTTCTTTTTTTTTTTTTTTTTTTGCTTTTCAAAAACCATAACATTTCTACAACTTAGTGTGTTAAGGTGGGCTACAGCAGGGATTTTTTGGTATGTTTTACAGAATTTACCTCTAAAAAGAAACAAAGGAAGGCAAATTGCCACAAGTTTTGTCACTCATTTACATAAAGCAGCAGATACATTGAAGAACATTCTCCTATTAATACACAGCAAATCTAACTTTTTCTAGTATTTAAGTTGGTGTGTTTTATCCCTTTGATTCTGGAAACAAGTAAACTAATTCAAAGTTAAAAAAAAAAAAAGAGAAAGCATATACAAATTAAGAGAAAACTGCAGAAGTTAGAATATACATGACTTCATGCAATGATACTATGCTTCCTCCCTTGAAACATAGAAGATTTTAGAAGTCATCCTTTGTCGAAATAAGCTCTTCCATACTACTGACAAAAAAAACCCCAAAAACAAACCACAACAAAGAAGACATAATTAATATACTGCTAAGGTTTTAATAGGTGATCGAGAAGGTGCTGACTCAGTTTCTTCTCCAGCTACTCTTCAACAAACCTTGCTCTTGTTCACTGTGCAGAAGAGTTCTCATCCCACCAAGAGGAGATTGCTTGGCATCAAGAAAGCAGATCACTTTGTACAGTTTTTGCTAAGGTTAAATAAACCCATGATGTCAACCATTGCTTTCTCGATGTTCTTTCCAAAGCGATGAGAATCCTTTAAAAACAAACAAACAAAAACCAAAACCAAATACTTGTATTGTCCATCAACAGGTATTTTTCAGGCAAAAGAAGAAACTTTCTAATATTTTGTAGTTTTGGAGCTTCTGGAATTCAGGCATCTATTTTACCATACAATGGGGATTTTAATAACAGAAATTTTAACGCTATACAGATTAATCCAGGTATATGCTAGTACTGACCAATGAGCTCTTCATTATGCATTTACTTTCCTACAGTCAGAAATAAGATCATATCCTTTTGAAATCAGATACATGCATAGCTTTCTGCTACTTTAAAATTGCTGGGTTTTGATATTGCTTTTCCTACAAGATTATGCAAAAGCTCATTTTCAGAAAACAAAGGAGTGCTCAGTGAGTGGATGACTAATGACCAAGAAGTACTGAAAGAGCAGAAAAATTACTTTTATTTGAGTTCCTATCAGAAATGCTGAATCATTTGCCATTGAAAAAGAATTAGAAATTAAAATGACAACTTTCTAAGTGTAAACAAAACAGGAACTTGTTCTGTTTATTCTAAGCATTAGATGAATGGTACAAAAAAGAAATTAAGATTACAAATGAAAATTATTAGCTACATTACAGGATCTACTACAGTGACCCTACTAATATCAAGGCCACACACACAAAATGGCTGCCTTTTCTGTATGGACCTTTGACTTGACTGATAAGTAAAAAGAACAGAGTGAAATTTAAAGTACAAGCTAACAGGCATCTGAAGAACAATTTCAACCATAAAAAAAACAGAGTTGTATTTCCTAATCTTTAATGATTAACCAGAAGCACCATGATCTCCTGGACAAGTTAAGGTCAAAAGAGGAAAACTAGGTCAGCTATGTAACCCTGAATGAACTCAGCATATTTAGTAAGGCCATAAAAATATAAAAGGGAAGGATGAATTGAACTCAAAACAGTCCTCCACAACAGCAGCATATTCAACATATAACATCTACTATCCTCTAATAATGGGTGTTATTTTAATAAATTTTTGATTAGTTATGTTTCTTAAGCACTGATTATAATTTATGGGTCAGCTTCGTTCAGTATTATTTAAACCAGGAAGGCTTAAACAGACAGCATACATTTTACTCTGTCTTTACAGCTGCAGCCTGAGACAAACCAATCAAAACTGTAATAAGAAAAACCAAGATATGCCCATCTTTCTGTTTAGGGGACACGTGATCATCTCACATGAGTTGCAGGGAACTACACATGTGTAAAGATGATCCTGGGCCACATGTTTTCTTTATGCTTGAAAGCGTAAGTGAAATAGAATATGGTATCCTTGGTTCATGAAACTATTAAATTTATACAACTGGAGACAAAAAACTCCAACAAAGCAGCATATATTGAGAAAGAAAAACACACATTATTTATAATTTAGACAATGAGTAGAAGAGTTCTGTAAGCACACAGCAGAACAGATTTATTAAACCATAGGAAAGGACTGACTCTTACCGTCTCAGAACAAGATATTTTGCTGGAGACATGGAAATGGATGGAATTTTCATCCAAGATAATGTAAGAAACACCATAACCATCATCAGCCACCTAGGGGAAGAAAGAAAAGAAAAACACCTTCTAAACTTTTTCCTTCTCCTTCATTCTCAATCAACTTATGTACAATTAAGAAGTTGTTACAGTTTTTAAAATCAGTTGCAATTTCCTCAAGTAAAATTTTAACATCTATATTTAATGCATAATTTCTGAAGATTGGCTCCACTTAAGGAATAGTTCTAGTCTCATCTGAAGTGCGTGGAATAACCACTTTCTGAATATTTGTCTGTAATATTTCCCAGCTTTAATAGTTTGAAATAAAATACTTATTCAAGTATTTTTTGGAAATAGGCAATAGAAAGTCCTGGTCCTAAGCAGCTATACAGCTTCAGTGCTTAAGCAGCAAGGAATAAATTAGTTCAGTTATATACCTAAACAATCTGCTTCCTGGGATCATTCTGCAGATGTAAACAAACACAGTGTAAAAGCCTTGCATTATGAAAACTGGCAAAATGCAAGTTTTCTTCTGACTCTACAGCAAACATGTGATTCTGAACACCCGTACCATGAGCAGAGGTCTGGTCCAATTTCAACATTAGTAGCATTAGCTGTGCCAAGTTTCAGACTGATGTTATATTCAAACTATGCCTGGTAAACACAGATTATCCTGATGTCACCCTTCTTCATGTCTTTCCTAACTCAAAGGATCACAACCTTCCACGTCCTTGCTGCCACTGCTGCTAAGCAGTCTGACAGTCTTCTCACTCTTCTCACTGTTAGTGCTACAGAGATAAACTCTACTGAATGCTTAAAAAAACCCTTTGAAACCAACAAAAACCACATGCATGCAAAGCTGATGTGCTGAATCTCTGGGCTAATTCAGCAAACCAAAGCACAGTTTTTGTAAACAAAACCAAAAGCAAAACAGTGTTAGAAATTCCTGCAGCCAAAACCCTTTTCTATTGCATTTTGGGCATTCGGAATACTGACTTCATAATAGCTTGAGGAAATCAGTCAAGAATGAGCAGTATGGCCACAGCTAGGCCCCTTGATAATGCAAGTCAAATTAATTCCAACTTCAAAAACTACTGAAAGCTGTATCAGAAACATGAATAAATAAACATCAACAATTTAACACACCCCACCTCCCATCCCTCATCTTCCAGCTTGACAAACCAGCCAAAATACACTGGACTTGTCACCCTAATTTCTGTGGGGCAAAGAGCAAGTCCTGTGATACCTCTCACTGTTCCTTCAATAGAAACGCTTCTTGAAAACAGATGAATTTATTATAATAGCCCAATAAAGGCTGCTTAAGAGGTCTTGTTGACACCAATATTCTCATCAATGGCCAAGCTCAAATACCAATAAAATACCACAGCAAATAAGCAGCTTGTCAAATCTCTAACAATACACTGGTTTCTTGAAAGTCTACAGAAGCCATAGAAGATGACTGTATTCTTGACTTGGCCATTATTCACACTTAGGAGGGCAAGCAGAACAGTGTGAGCAGCTTAATCTGGAGGAATGTATGAACACATTTATTCATCAAGCAGGAAATATAAGAACAAGTGAAGTATAAGTACTTTTACAAATCCCAAACTTAAAATCTAGTTTAAGTAATAAGGCATTTGTCATTGTAATAACAGCCTGATGTACAGAAGATCCGGGCACAGGCAATGTGATAAGAGCCCCAACTTCATCAGATCTCTTTGCCATGGAGCCATGTACCACACTTCATAATTGTGTTATTTCTAAACATAGAAATATTTATTTCTATGTTAAGAATAATCCTTTCTTGTAGTGGGGTACCAGAAAAAGGTGATGCAGATTTTTCAGAGCACAGCCACATCATGGGAAAGTATTAAGTACATGCATTTAAAAGTATGAGCTGCACCTTTGATATGCAACAATGAGGGATTACAGATCTGAAATTTTTTGACTGGTGCCTTTAAAGTAAAACTCTTTTCTAGTGGGTACTTGTATTTAGGAAACATACCGGTCCAAACCCTCCACCAGAGGATAACATCTCCGGGTTCTTCTTCAGATCAATGTGCTGCTGGGGTGTCTGACTCGTTGACAGCCTCCAAGGTTCTGACAAAACCTTTATTAGATATGAAAGAGATGCAAACAAATAGAAAACTCTGTTTAAGAACATGCAACTTCCTCAAAAACTAGACAAGATAGCAAGTGTTATAACAAGTGCAATAACAAGTGCAATATTGCTTTATAAACTGTTAGAAAACACTTTATAAAGCAATATTAAGGATACCTCCCATTTCAATGGAATGAAAAACTAAGAAGCTTAAATGAAACAGTTGAACTTGTCCTGATATGGAAACCATTAACATATGAGGAAGTGATGTCAATTCCTCAAAGAGAATAAAATAGAATTTCAATAGAAATACTACTTCAAACAAGATTACCTGGTCTACAGCCTTGTAACTTACACATAAAAGGTCTTGTTTTAACAAGACCATTGTTAGTCATATTCAAATCCCAGGAAGATCCTACATCAAGTTAGAAGCTTGTAAAATCTCGAACAACAGATCTTGAAAGTTTGTGGAAACTGTAGAAAGTTGTTTCATTCTTGACTTAGCCACATTTAGGAGAGCAAGCAGACCAATGTGAGTAGCTTAATTTTGAGGTAAGGTGGAACACATTTTTTATTAACCAGAAAAAATGAACAAGTAAGGTGTAATTATTTTTATAAAATCCAACCTTGATAATTTGTCAGAGTAATATACAATGACATTTATGCCATATACAGCTCCCTTAACTCTTTGTAACTTAAAAGGAATTGAATTTGTCAGTTTCACAAGAAAATTCTCCGAAAACACACAACCTCTGTTGTACTCCCTTGAAAATATGCAAAACCCACAAGCAAAAAATTTTTTTTCAATACTGACTATATATTTCCTGCAATTCTAAGTAACATGTATTATGCTAAAAAGCTCACTGAAAGTATTCTTCTAGGTCTATCAACAAATGTACACATAAAGGAAAATGAAACTGACTCAACAATTTATCAGCAGATGTTACACAGCACTAGCTGGAATTTTACCTTTTTTCTCAGGAAAACCAGAGCTGTACAAGTATCTTGAGCAGATACCACAAAACACGAACTCACCAAAGGACTATTTACAGTAATGAAGAGTTATCAATAAAAGCCACCTACTTCCTTGAGGAAAGGAGAATCTACAGCGAGGTACTTGGACACGACGTAAAGGCAGAAGAGGTGGCGGTCAATGCCAGCCCCAGTCATGGCGAGGCGATACAAGAGCTGATGCTTGTCAGCTGCCTGCCGGAAGAACTTCAGCGTATTTTCTCTCTAACAAACAAAAAAAGATTAAGAAAACTCAGTTAAGTGAACTGCATTAAGGATGAAGGTGCAGAAACTAAGTTACAGCAAGGACTCTCAAGCCTTGAGCACTTAAAGTGCTCAGTGTCAAGTACAAGACAACTGACCTCAAATAGTATCCCCTGGCTTTTCAACCTCATGTATTTAATTTCAGGTATTAGCAACTGTCTGCTATTACCTGCTGTAAACCGCATAATGAAAACTAATTTGTATTTTAAGTGTTATCTAACCCTACAATCAAACATGATTACAACTCAAATTTACTACATTATTTATAGTTTTTATAGATACTGGTCTTAAAGAGTTACAGAGAGCAAATCTCAATGTGATTTAAGAAAACAAATTGCCAGAGCTATTTTAGAAGGCAAACACTGAAGGTACAGAAGTCCATAAATGCTGGTCATCAAAATCAACATACAGGAGCAACTACTTCCTTCCTGTGAATTATTCTTGCTTCCCTGTCAGAAAGGAAAACTTAACTGGTATGAGATTAATTGTTCTACAAATCTATGTTTGAGTTTTATAAGTCACAAAAATTTCACAAGTAATCACAGTTTCCTGGAGTTCAGAAACAGGTAAATAAGGATATATTTGGTTCAGTTCTGCCATTCTTTTTTCGTACGGCCAGAATTTCTGCTTTATTGACAGAAAACATGGACAACTACCTTAAGCAGCTCTTCCTTCCTAAAAAAACAGCATCACTCTAAATGCTTAAAAACTATTTGGGGACTTACGTGGTTGTCTAGTGCCTTATGAATTATCACAGAATCTTAGGCTGGCTGGGTTGGAAGGGACCTTTAAGATCATCTCATTCCAACCTCCCTGCCATGGGCAGGGACATCTTCTACTAGACCAAGTTGCTCAGAGCTCCATCCAGCCTGCCCTTGAACACTGCCAGGAATGGGGCATCCACAGCCTCTCTGGGCAACCTGTCCCAGGGCCTCACCACAGTGAAGAACTTATTCCTAAAACCCAATCCAAACCTACTCTCTCAATTGTACAAGGCACCAACACCATGAACTTACACTTTCAGTCGGGTCTTCCATGGCTTGGACAAAACGACAGGACTCAACCGTGCACGAACGAACCGTTTCGGTCCTGCCTTCTCGGAACAGCCGTGTCATGGACGCTTCATATGTTAAAGAAAACTTTCCCATATCCTTGAGAAAGGGAAAAATAAGAACTTAAAAGTTTAGATAGACTTGGCCCCTCTTTCTTAATCAACAGTCCAAGCTAAGCACACAGGCTACGAATCACTCCACAAATTAAACTCAACATTTAAGTTTTCAGCAGCCCACCATTAGCCCACTTACCTGAAGATAATAAAGGCAAAAATAAGATTAGCAGCAGGATTTGATAAACACTAACAGAACAACCAGACTAGCAAGGACTACTGTCTGCATTTCATATTCAACCTTCTTCAGTTTGTAAGAGAGCTGAATGTTGCTACACTGATCTTTTCTGACAGCACATTACAGGAAAGGAGAACTAACAGAAGAAAATACAGATAAGCATTTCTGTTAATCCTCTTTGAGTGTCCATGACTACACTGCATCGTGTGTGACTAATCTAGAAGGTAAGTTTAACATTGTTTAGATTATAAACACAGCTACTAGAAGTTTCATATCTTCTTTCTAGTCCAAAATGCCTAGGGATAGACCAACTACGCAGAAGAGAAAAATACAGAAATTTATCAATACATGAACCATTGTAGAATTGCTTTCCAGCTAGTAATCTGCTTAGGGTTTGTATCAATTTGCATTGAATGTCTTTAACAACCTTGTACAAGCAGTGCAAGATTACTCTACACAGTCACATGTTTTAGTCACAAACACTACAGCCTACAGTTACACCCAGCCTAATGAGGTTCTGTAAACAGGCAGAAACAGTCTGTTCTTACCCGATAGTGAGCGAGCTGCAGAGCAAGTTGCACAAAGGCATCAGGGCTGGTTTTCACTTTCTTTATTAGTCCTTTCCCAAAAGCATCAAAATAAAATGAACAGAAGTCCACATCATCTGCTAGAGCCACAGCAGTGCTCAGAGACTTCTCAATCACTTCTTGGCACTTAAACAAACAAACAAACAAACAAACACCTGTATGTATATAAACATGTAATCATGGTATTTGAGAGAACTATTGAAAAAGTATAAGCATTTTTAACTGTGAAACAGGAAATGCTTGCCTATATGCATGCCAGGAACGTCATTACCGAAATAATTTTCCTTTAGAGAAAAAAAATAAGCTATCTTTGCTAGAAAGTTAAAATTAAAAAAGCTAATAAAAATATTTTAAGCCAGTACACATCCAAAAATAACTCTTATGAAACCCATCAGCATTAAAACTGTTCAGATCAGGAGAATATAAAAGAATGGCCTACAGTTACAGAATGGCATTAGGAGTGTGGCTTTCAAGCTCCCATACATGCTTAATTAAATACATCACCAACCATTAGCTTTTTATTCAAAATTAAAATCCAAACAGGCGGTGGCAGTGTTTCTAGAAACTCAGGCAAAAAAAAAAAAAGCAACTTAGAAAAATCAAATCTTATTAGATGAACTATGAACACAAAAAAAACCCAGCTATTCTAAAGGAACTATTAGACAAGAGTATTTGTTGTGACAACAGTAATGAAACCTCAGCAAGTAAACATTTCTTTTAATACAGTCACTATTTAAAAGAGGTGGCCGCTTATTTTTGACATACTGCCAACCAGGAAAGCTTCTAGTAAAATGTTGGCATTTCCCAGTCAGAATTTTTAAAGATTGAGATCAAAACCCCCTGATTTTCTAAGCAAACTCAGTAATGGCTACAACATGAAGTACACAACCTACAGGACTGAAAGGAATTTAGAATTGATTTATAGGGTTATCAATAATTACATAAATGATTTGACCACTGAGGAAAAGAGACATTTCTTCCTCATAGCACTAAATCTCATGTACTTACTTCTTCTGGAATTTCCCATTGCAGTTTGGTAGGAATGGGAATATTCGGATTGGTATCTCCTTTGCAATGTCCATCTACTGAATAGCCCAGTTCAAGACACTCAGTTGTCATCACATTCTGCAAAGAATGATACTTCTTCAGAATTGCTTCAGAACTTCAACACATTATTTACTGTCATGGAATTAGGATTTCATTGTGAAAGCAATATAACCTATTTTCACTACACAGTGAAATAAAATATACAATCCATTTCCAAATACTGAAAACAACTGCAAGTGAAGCCCCCAGTTTTACAAGAAGAACACCAGACGTGTACCAACCACTTATTCAATTACACTGGTGCATTTTGTTAGATGCTACTGATTTAACAAAAACCCCTTCAATTCAAAACCCACCTCAAACTAAGTAGAAGTAAAAAACTCAATTCAGTCTCAGATTTCACTATCTTTGTTCAATTTAGATTCTAGAGAATTTCTTCAATTTTGTTGTTTGTCAAAACTTATTCATCAAGGAATAGTTTATTTCAGAGTAAGTGCAAATCTCTGCAAGAACTCAATTATTTTTAAGATTTGCATCCCTTTCAAAATTGCAATTCATTTTACATGTGCACTAGAGCTCCTGGGTGGGAAAGAAGCATGTTTCCAAGATGAACAACACAACTTGAACAGACATAAAAGGCCCTGTCTTATAAAATATCAAGCATCCTCAATGTTAAAAAAAATCCAGAAACAACAAACCCACATACAAACACAAAGAATTACCAAAAGATTTTAATCTGTTCAATATGGAAAGAAAAAGTGTGATGATTTATTTCTGATCTCTTACTTTAATTTCATTTTCTCATTTCACTTATGGGTCAGAACACAACAACTATGACTGTGGACTAACTATGTCCACAATCAAGTCTAAAAATTGACAATCTGTAAAGAACCAACAACAGACAACTTTCTAGAAAATTAAATCTTGTTTCAGTCATCTTAATTCTTAGCAGAAAATGTACCAACTAATATTAAGTACAGATACATGCATTAAGCATATAATATCATTCACTAAAAGCAAAAAAGTATCCCTCTTTCATTGAGATAGTCTACACTGCATTGTCACGTCATTCTCAAATCAGTTTGGCCTTCTTTCTTCCCTGGGTGGAGAATGTAATGAGGCTTTTTTTACTCATTTACACAAATACATACAAAATCAAAATTAAATAATGTTTTTGAAATAGTTTTAATTGATTTGAGTCATATAACTGTTTGTAGGTTTAAGCTTTAAAATAAAAAAGGAAAAAAATCAAATAGGGTTTCAAGAACTAAACTAAGCATATGATGAATGCAAAGCAAAGTGAATTTATTGCATTCATTGCAAATAAATACAAGAGATAATGTCAACAGCATATCAGTCTGCATCTTAGCAAACAATGCTTAGACAAAAAGTTAAACTGTGTATAATTTTTTTAAATTTTAAAAGTAAGCATGGGAGTTTTATAGCACAAGAAAACAGAAGAGCTTTAGGAGAATGTACATACAAAAAATACAATGCCATATCAAAGAGGCAATAAACTGTGGATGTAAAACATTAAAGAAAAGGTAGCTGAGGAGGTGTATCACTTTTCTGTGAAGCCATCTAAGCTCACTAAAGTGCTGTCCTTCAAAAAATAGCAGCTTCTTAAGCAAGGGTTTGGGATCTTTTTCAAATTCTACAGTTGCTGTAGACACAGGGCCCTAGTCATTCATCAGCAACGTGAACGCAAGGGATTGAAAGTCACTGCTGACCTTCAAGCTCGTACCACATTATCTTCTGCATTAGCTCTTTGTGCCAAACACCTACCTCCCACAGGTGTCCAACAATAGGAGCATCTGCCCAGGAGTGCTCTGCATTCAGACCCATTTTGCCATTTTTGAATACTATAAGAGTGAATGTCTTATCAAACCACCTACAAAAGAAATCAAGATTTCTTTATGGTTTTGTACATTTCAAAAGCATTTTTATACAGTAACTTCCTCTCTCTCTAAAATTCACATTCAAATGCACTAGAATTTATCCCTTTTTATTTAAGAACATTTAAATAAACAGATAGAAATTTGAACCTTGTGAAGTTCAAAAAGGCTAACTACAAGGCTCTGCACGTCGGTCAAGACAATGCCCAGTATCAACAGACTGATGGATGAATGGATTTAGCAGCTCTGCAGAGAAGGACTTGGGGATGAAAAGTTCATCGTGAGCTGGCAAGGTGCACTTGCAGCCCAGAAAGCCAATCATGTCCTGGGCTGCTTAAGAAGCAGCATGGCCAGAAGGGTGAGGGAGGGGATTCTGCCTCTTTACTCCCCTCTGGTGAGATCCCACCTAGAGAGCTGTGTCCAGCTCTGGGGCTCTCAGCACAGGAAGGATGTGGAACTGTTAGCTGGGTCAGAGGCGAGTCATGAAAATAGCAGGAGTGCTGGAATACTTCTCCCGTGAAAAAAGGGTGAGAGTTGTTGCTCAGTCTGGAAAAGGCTCTGGGAACACCTTCTTGCAGCCCTTCAATATATAAAGAGGGCTTATAAGAAAAGCTGAGAAACACTTTTTATCATGGCTCATAGTGACAGGACATGGGGCAACAGATATAAACTGAAAGAGGGTAAATTTAGATGCGTTATAATGGAGAAATATTTTCTACAGTGGGCTGGTGAGACACTGGAACAGATTGTCCAGAGAAGTTGTGGATGCCTTGTCATTGCAAATGTTCAAGGTCAAGTTGTACTGGGCTTTGAGCAATCTGATGTAGTGAAAGTTGTCCCTTTCTGTTGCATAGGGGGTTGGAACTGGATGAAGGTCCCTTCTAACCCAAACCCTTCTGTGGTTCTATGGAATTTATCAACTTAAAAGTCATCATTAATTCATATGCATTAGCCAAATTCTAAAAAAAAAGGAAGGAATTTTCCACAGCGTCAATACTGCACCTGTCATAACATTTGCCATGTATCAATGACTTTGCGTATGCATCCAGTGACCTCACTGGGTCCTCCTTCTTGTACCCCTGCTCCATGTCATCCAATGTCACAAAAAACGCTGCTTTCTCAACAGCATCTAAGGACTGCTTGTTCTTTCCACGGCTAAAATAAGCCTGTCGAGCCTTAGCCCATGGTACTCTGTAAAAAAAAATTGGTTTATAGCCAGATTACATAAATTTGTCAATGTTTGATTACCTTTAAAATCACTATGAGACATTCCTCCTACTTCCATGGAATTTGACAAAACTACTTTCTTTGCATTTAAACTATGAAAGCTGTGAAAAGCTCTGACAATACTTGTACAGTGGAATCCTAGGAACCAATTCAACTCATCATCACACGTGCAAAACTTCATCCTCAGAAATTCAACATTTCTGCACCTGCAATACCTACAGCATAGATCATCTACACTTAAAACTAAACAAAAGAAAGTATCTATTATAAGGAAGAAGAAAACAGTAAAAATAATAATCTGCATATAGGATTGCCACTGCAAAATTTTTTTAACTCTACACAATTAAAAGTGACTGAAGCACTGTTACACACCATCAATATACAAAATCAGTGACCAAGGTATAAACAACTGACTGCAGACTATTGTAAAATTCTAAAGCCAATATCCAATGATTATGTTATGCAATGATTTCTAAATACTTAACTTATTTAAAAAGTAATAACCACCATACCTATCTCCTGCAGTAAGAGCTGCAAGTTTCTCTTCACCAGGCTGAGGTTCTGAATCATCATCAAGAATTCTCTGTATCTGCTGTTCAATTTCTCGGGGTCTCAACAATCTGCCATCATGGTACAGCCACACTTTGAAGTAACGGCCCTTGTGATACACAACAATGTGTTTGCTGTCTTTCACATGCTGGAGGGTATCTAGAATTGTAATCACGTGAACACAAAGCTGAACTCTCAAAACACTAATGCACTAAATAACATCAGATGCCTACTGTATGCACTACAAGTTATTTCAGCACCCCATGGTAATTCAGCATAAAGATGCCCACATGAAACAGTCAAATAACCAGATCTGACAATCATTTCCACACTGAAGGCCACTATTAAGCAACTAAATCTGTATTTCTGTATCTGAAAAACAAGCACTAGTTGTGTAGTCTGGTGAAACAGCCAGCAAAGAACATGCTAGATGAGTATCTGGAAAGGTATTTTTAAATCATTTGGACTCAGGTGCTAGACAACTCATGGAGAGTCTTAAGAAACTCAAAATTTATAGCATCAGCTTTTGTTTACATTTGTCCTGGTAGATGTACAGTGAATATTCCATATATGGCCAAAATGTGTAATGTTATGTGAAGCAGAAAACTAGGCCACGTTGTTTTCCTCATTTTACCATCTACTTGGCCTAACTGGGATAAGCCTAAATTTAGTCCTGAAGGCATTGTATCAAACCACAGGTGAAGTCATTCACTCCATAGCATGTTTTGTCAAAAAGCATGACTATTTAACAACTGCTCAAGTGACAGGATACAATGTTCATCAAGATTTTATCACCAATTAATAGGAAGACAATTTTTTTCCTTTTTTTTTTTCTTTAGGAACTGTAATATACATAAAGTAATTGAAATCAGGAGACAAGGAGTCAAGCTGCTTATGAGAATGTGTGAAAAATGTTTTTGGAACTCACTTAGACGTATACAGAATGTTTTTTCTTTAGAGAAGACATATACAGAATGACACAACTGTTTTTCCTTTAGAAAAACAGAAACAAAGAAAAATGGAAAAAGTGTAATAGGAAATGTGAAAAGCCTAGGAGGAAAAAATGGTTGTTACTGTAGTTTAATTTGAAAGACTTTAAACAGGAGAAACGGAGGAGAACCACTAAGATATACAGGATGTATTTTAATCAGGTGCTAGTAAGAATGAGCCACTTCTACACTTCTGTGTAAAGCTCATTTTAGACTCAAAGAAAACCAATGCTAAATGCAAACTGTTTATAATACCTTTTATTACTGACAACAGGGAAGGGGCAAGGGTTGCACTCTCAGTACTTGAAGTATTGCAGTATTGTAAATAATAGTAGCTCACAGACTAAAGTTGTCCAAGAGAGATTTAAAAGCCTGCTTGTCTATTTAAGCGACTGGTTATGACACAGAGTAATGACACCAGGGATGTCCTTTTCTTCAGTTTGCAGATAAAGCTGTCTGAGGCATAGCTTGAAAAAAAATCCCCAACAATCTAGCAAAGGCCAGCAGCAGAACTGAGAGCAAAGTCCTTATCTGACATGCACCTACTGCTTTACCCACTATCACTTCTCCTCCTTATCCAACTTCTTACAGCAAATGTCAGCCCTCCAGCAGGGAAGAGTGGGCAGATCCCTGCACCTGTTTAGAAACACTCTTTGTTTTGAATTCTGTAATTGAGTGGGAGTAACAAGTTTGAAGGCAGTTTGAAACATCAGAGTGAGTTACAGGCCTCACAGAAAGTAAAAAAGCCATCTTGTCTTCGAGTGGCAGCCTGTACGTGCATTCCCAATGGAGGTGACTACACAATAACTCCTGCTCCTGTTTCACTGTGATGCTGCCACAATGATGCACTGTTGGGTAAACAGGTGAAATCAGTTCTAAGAGGCTCTTCAGCATATGACATGATCAGAGATACAGCTCAAGCTTTTGCAGAAAAACACACCAGCACAGGTCTCCACTAAAATTGGCTGTGAAGCTCTCAAAGAGTAAGGAAACGAATAGCAATGTTTTCTTCCACCTGCTGATTACAAATGGTAAGTTCTTCTAGATTCTGACTCCACTTACAGTGACAAAACTTAGGAAAAACAAAAAAAGGCAACAAAAAAATGCCACTTTTAATATTAAGACCTCAAAAATCATCTTGAGCTTGGAAAAATAAAAGTAAAGATTATTTACAAATTCAAAAACAAGATAGACAATATTATCTTGAAGTTGGTTTTTTAATTTAAGTAAAGGAGAAAAACCACTAAAAAAGCTCCAGAATCTCCCTAAAATGAAAAACACCTAGGAACTCTACAGCAATCCATTACATCCTGAGTCTTGGAACACAGTATTGATATACACTTGTGCCAGGCAGATCTTTATCTGAAAACCAGATTTTTAGTAGAAAAGACACTGAGCCCTGAATTCCATCAAGGCACTTATTCTCCTTGGCTGGCCTTGCTTACCTGATTCCTCTCCCGGGATACGGGAAGTATTAAACATCCTTTCCCACTGAGCTGAGCAGAGTGGAACAGTGGATCCCATCAAAAGAATCTGTGAAGTAAACGTACATTAAAATGTCATTTTGCATATACAATTAGAAAATTAAAAAGTAAAGAAAAAACCCCAAGATCTGGTTAAATAAAGGCTTCAGAATAGTAAAATTTGTAATACATTAATGCAGTGTTGAGTTTTTTCCTCCCTGTTCATGGTCTTTCCTTAAAACTACATGTGGAATATTCCATGGATATTCCAGAACCATTATTTTTTCCCCTTCTACCAAAAATTTTGCAGACATGAGGGAAGACTGAAGCTGACTAGCACCTGAAATCCAAACAGCTCTCCATGGGTGGTCTGGATGCAAAACTTACACAAGTAGCATGCATGACCCCTTAATTCATTCTTTTAGGCTACTTATGGCTGTGTAGGAACAAAAGTTCACATTTCTCAGATTTGTAGTTCCATACAATTAATCACATCCCTTCAATGATCTTGAAAAAAAACTACTTAATTGTTTCCACAGTATTTGTTTGCTACAATACACAGCCATTGGATAGTACAGAAACTCAAAGATTTGCCTATCTTTGCTATCTAGAAATTAGTGCAACACAGGATGTTATCATCATCTTAAGCTCCCACTGGCCTACTCTTGGTGTCAAGTGGCCTCCAGACCTTTATCCCAACCATGCTGTATTGTATCCATACAATTCTGTATTTTCGACAGTTGGTAGTTTCTGCCCATGTGCAATCCAAGCGATAACCGAGACGATTTGGACCACAAAAAATCGTAACGATAAGACATTCCTCTCCTCTCCCATTCTGAAAACTGGTCAGCTTCTCACAGATTGTGCTGGAAAAAGATCAAAAGCCATTTAAAACTGATATACATACTGGCTTGATTTCTTGTCTGTCCAGTTTTTTCCGATAGAGCAGGATGGCATGGATAACATTACCAGCTCTAGCTGCCTGCAGGGTTGTGGGACGTAAAGAAAGGAAGTCCTGTAAAGTAGATAAGAATCATAAGTTAATGATTACCAGGCTACATTAAAAAAAACCCAAACCTGATAGTACTTCTCATCCATGTACTTAAATGGTTATTCTGGACAATGTAGAAAAGGCTTTAAAATTTATGAAGTGCACAAGTGCAGTGAGCTGATGAAACTTTTCTTCAGCAGTCACAATCTCCTTAAACATTATTAATCACTTGAGTAGAAAAGACAGTGCTACATAAAACTTGATCCAAGACCATCATATTTCTTTTTTCCTTTTTATTTTCAGTCTTTTACAGTTTCACTTCCTGTATGTACATTTGCTAGTGTGAGCACACGCCCTCTTCAGCTGTGTTACCCATAAAGTTTTACATGGAGCTTTTGGAAGATTGCTCTTTACAGTAAGGACAAAACTGTTTAAGTCATTAGTGCATGAGTTTGCCAAAGTGGCAGCTGTGCTAGGGTTATTAAGATAGATGTATGTGCCACATACTTAAGTATGTGATGCACTTGAAGGTACCTGAAGACACTGGTTGTAGGTTATACCAGAAGAAAGAAAAACAAAGGTTACTTCCTCAGTAGCAATGGATTTCTAAGCAGAAAGGCCCCATGAAGTAAGATGCCTACCAGAAAAGTTACAGTTTCTAAGCAACATAAGGTTTTTATAGAATTTACCTACCATTGCAAAATAGTTGCTATTAACCATGATTGGTCCACGTCCTCTAAGGTAGATATATTCTTCCCACCAATCACTAACCTGCAGCAGGAAGGAAAAACAAAAGCAGTAAAATCTCATCATTTCCACAGTTTATGTCTTCTATGTTGATGGCTCCACAAGACAACATTCCATCCAGAAATGGGAAGGAAACTGCTGGTACTTAAAAAGACAATAACCCCTGCCCTGCTAATTTCTATCAGACTTCAGGGAAAACAGGGGAAAAAAAGGGTGAGAGAACTAAATCAAATTCAGCTATATCTCTCTGATAAGGTTTCAAAGAAGTCATGATCTCCACATAATATTTAAAATGTATCAGAATTTAAGCTCTGAATGTAAATAAAGCTCCTGAATGCTTTAGAGCCTTTGCCAGGACAGATTAGGCTACCTGGGTACAAGTATGTTAGCTAATATATCAAGAAGGAATTAACATTACAGTGCTCACTATGATGTTGAGGGTTGGATTTTTTTTGGTAAGAAAAAAAAAAAAGAAAAAAAGAAAAGATAGCCCAACAACTCAATTGATACAGCTCTTTATTTTTCTTATATATGTCTCAGTTGCTCTGTATTAAAAAATTGTTCTAAATCATTCTTCTAAACTGGGTAGCCAGGCCCATGATTGAGTTATCAAGCTCAACAAGCAAATAAACAAACCCCAAAAGCAATCCTAACAGTAAAATACTCCAGAATAACAAAACACAAAATAAAGATTCATTTTTTCAAGTTTCATTCACCTTTGCTCACCATACTGTTTACCAAATCACACAAATTATTTGCATGCAAAGTCACATGTACTTCAGAAAAATATTAAGCAGTTTCAATTTCCTTCTTTTACATTTAAGAAATAATGGAGTTTAAGCCAAAAAGAGCACCAGGGAACAAATAATGTAATTTGAACAACTGAGCTTCCTATTTATCTACTTACATAATTGGTGGCCCACCAGGATTTTAGCTTCAAATACCACTGAAGCCTTGGTCCCAAATTAAAAGCAAAATCTTTGGCAAGACCCTCCATTCTTTTGAACTTTTCATCATCCATAAGTGGTCGAACTGACTCCAGATACTACAACACAAGAAAAGAATTAGCATCAGTACAGGAACTAATACGTAGCTTCTCACCACTCCTACATAAAGCACTTTAACAGTAAACAAAGATTATCCAGTCTCAATCCATAAGGCTGTAAATAAACTTTTAAAAATAAAAGTATATGCTCTTCTAAACGTCTGCTGCAAACTTCAAAAAATAAAATATTTTTTCAGACATTTGTGAGCAAAAGACAAGTGGAAGAGGTAACTTTTCTAAATATTTTCGACTCCAAAGGGTAAGGCATGCTGCTTCTTTAGCAGCAGACAGAGATTTTTTTTTTCTATTCTAAAAATCAAACCTTCAGTTGCTGTGACATACTGCCATATTTACCCACTCTGCTACAAGGTTTTGCGTTATAACACACACATTTAATAACACTGTACAGCTGGGGAGGATAACAAAAGTGTGCTTCCAACACCCTGGAAATCACACTTTGTGGCACAGCCTTACAACAACAGGCATCATGCCAGCCAGGGTGAATCACACTGGCTTCAAACTGTCACCAGTTCCACTGGTTTGTCACAGCCTTTATTTTCACTTCCATGAAGAAGTTTGAATCTGTAACACCATACTAATACCACTATGCAGTTTTTCATGAGGCATGGCAAAAATACCCCAAAAGGCATCTACGTATGGATTCTGTGTTACTGAAGAAAATAAATTGGTGAATGTACATACCCTATTAACTGTGTCTTTAACAGCTGGAACTGGCAATCGTGGTAAAGATGTCTGGAAGCTGTATAACATGGGTTTACGCCCTGAGAAAAGTTTTACAAGGATCTGAAGAAAAGCAAAAACAAAATACATGCACCAAATTATTAGGTTCAACGGAAGAAAAATAACAGAGTAAATGTGTAATGTAACTCCCAGTCCTTTTCACTGGTAAATTGTACTGTAATGGATTTAGGAAGCTATCCTATTTATCACAGTTTCACAAGTAAAAAAAAGGCCTTGACAGAAACTAACTTCCTAAAGGTTAAACAACATGGCAGTGCAAGAGCAAGATAGGCATGGTCATTCCTGACTTCCCGGTCACCATCCTGTCACAGACAATACTGCTGTTTATGTAGGGCACATCTTGATCTCAATATAAATACAGTTACTTAGCACTTTTTTCTTCATACATTCCCCTCTGGAAAGATTAAAAACCTCACGTCTACCAGCTGACCTTTTACTATATTACATAGTAGATACAAGAAACGTATCTAAATTGTGCTTCAAAACACAATCATTATCAAGCCTGTGACTCAGCTAAGGTTTCTAGATAACTACAGTAATCTTTAAAAATAATAATTATGCTTTTGTATCATGCTTTAATGCTTCCCAAAGTTACAGCTCAACATCAATAATAGGATCAATGTTACAGGGAGTTAACTGAAGCATGAATCAATCTCAGGTAGTCTGCTGCATGATTTGAACATACCAAATTGTGCAAGCATGCCAGTGTTACACTCAGTGCTTGTGTTACAAAAAACCCCCCGAGCAACGAAACAAAAAAGCCAGAGAGAACTTAGCTTCAGATATTACAAAATCTCCTGTGTTCTACGAGAGAGTGAAAACGGAAACAGTTTTTCTGTCCAACACTACTTTTCAGTTGCAGCACATACTAAGCTGAAATTCTAGACCATGCAACTTCTAGGCTACTCATGAAAGGATTGACACTGCTACCCTATTTCAGCATGAAAGTCAAGTGACTTGACTTTCCAACAACCCAGTGGAACTTTTACTGTCAAAGAGCAGACAGAGATCAACACACAGCCAAGATATATACATATAAGTACATATAAGCCAAGAGACAAGATAGAATAAAACAGGGGACATAATTTCACTACTAAATTCTGAAAACTCCTAACAAAACTGTTAGAATGCAGAGCTTTTCCTCCCTCTTAGCTTTCTGGGTCAGCATAGCTAGAGGTGACAGTTTTAGGCAGCACAAAACAACTAACAATTGCAGAGTATTACCAGCAACAAAGACCTCCCTGCAAATGGATCTGTACCACAGCCATCAGATGTACATGGGATGCACCACAGTGGTCTGCCAATGAAATCCAGTTGTGCTTCAGGACAAGATAATTTTGGAAACAGGTGGGAAAGAAAAAGCTCAGCTTTTCACCTGGAAATCTGACTTCATACTTGGAGACAATTTTATTCTAAAACTCTTAAGCCAGAAAAGGCTAAAATTATTTTAAGAGAGTACCTGCTAAAATGACAAAAAACAGCAAACATATTTCACAGTATTCATCTCTAAAGAAAATTTGTAATAGAGAATTTATAATAGCTTGAGACCAATAAAGTGCTCTGACAGACACACACATTTCATTACATCTCTGATTTCATATGCAGACACAGCAAATGTCATTCTAACATATGTTGCATCTCTTCACATACAATTACCACTTTTTAATTTATTTTTTAAAATGGCAACTAATATTTGGATTTTCCCCTAACACTGATACAGGAAATTTGATTTTACAAGGTGAAATATGCTGATTAAAAGTGCCACCAGACTTCCAACCAGTCTGAAAAATCACTTTGTACTGTGACTGAAATTAGAGTTCAGGTTTTTGATCTGCAGGATCATTTGAAGAGAAAACAGTTATTGTAAAAATCTAGAAAGCCAGGGTAGTTGGAGCTGTTTCACTGGTGAAGTCAGTCTTCTCTTTTGCTGGGTCTAGTTAAATAGACCTTCACAGCAGGTATAGATGAGATACTGTTGGGCATACACCTGCAGTGTTCTGTACTTTTAAAACACATACAATACACAACAAAATATATATGCAACATATATGATAGACAAAAATTGATAAATACAATATGCAACAAAGCATGGTAAGTAGCATTACAGTTCATTCTGTTTTAAGGTTCATAAGGCAATATTAAGAGCTTTGAAGTATCTATCTGGTAGGACATGCTGAAAACCAAGGCAGCTACAGCTCCAAGCAATTGACAGAAAGCCTTACCATTCAGAGCCTCTGGACTGTACCAGTTTGGGTCATGAGGCTGCTACCGCTTCCAGGAGAAACCATCAATTAGAAATTTCATTTGTACCAGACAAACATTAAACTCTATTTTAGTGTACACCATTCTGGATACCTATCCTTGAATAGCTCCCATCATAAATCATGACCTGTGCTTAGTTTAACACACATCTGTTAATTTTTGAGGCCGCAGAAACTAATTTTATCACAGTATGGAAACAAAGCTATTTCTACTACAATACAGACAAAAGTGAGATGAAACAACCAAGTCCAAGTAGCAAACCTCACTTCATCTCTTGGAGCACCGACATCTATGTTTCCTCGCTTTATACCTATCGTATCCTTTAAGAATCCTTTCCCAAAGCACCACAACAATCCACAGGAGACACACCACTCTCACCTTATCCTTATGTGCAAACTGCCTAACACTCTACCTACACCTTATGCTTCTTCCCCAACTCATTTTGGAGGCATACCAATAAATCGGTTGAAAGGACACTCAGCAATATTTTCTTCAAGCATAAGAATAATTTTATGATGATGACTAGAAATCCTAACATTACAACAAAGAATTAGGGGAGCATTTTCTGTGAGGACAAGATTCTTTGGTGCTGCAGCTGAAGTTCTTCAACTGTACTTGCACACAGAGAAAAAGCAGGTATTGAGTCACACAGGCCCAATGCATTGGACAATTTAGAAGTTATTCTTAAAATGTTTACTCTTCCTTCTAGAAGGCCACGATGAATAGTTTCATTACAGCATTAGAAGGGTCACAGTAGAAAAAGCTACCTAACAGCCTCCTGTCCCATGACACAAAAAACACAAGAAAGAAATGAAACTACAAAATTTTCTTTTAAGGCTTTGAATACTCATCAGTTAGAAGTTAAGATGAAACGAAGCCAACATATCCTTACCATCCAAAACTTGGTGCCAGCAGTAAGCTTGCCATGTTCAGAGAACATCCAGCCATGGTAGGAGAGCAGCATTTTCAGGGAGTAGCGCATTGTGACGATAAGGGCAACCCAAAGCCCTGTGCCAAAAAGTACTCCACTTACAATGTTCTGTGTTTGGTTTGACATATAGCCACTATTTAAAACAAAAGCCAGCATATGCCAGTTAGTGTCCATTTAAGTTCCAAAGAGAAACTGCTATTGCAAACATAAGTCTAATAGTAGTACAGACAGGCCTTACACAAGCTTTATGCCTGCTTATGCTGCTTTCATAAATTCCTTTCCAAACACCTTCTCATGCAGCAACATCAAAGGCCGTAAAGGTTCCCAAATGTGCTTCCCAAATACCCAGAACTACACAGCAATACTGGTACAACCTCCCTATTTCGTATCCTCATACAGCTGTTTATTTGGCTTATCACGTCACAAATGTACTGTTCCAAAACTGAAACATTTTAACAGGAATAGCTTTAAGAGTATCTGCAAATAAAACTGATTTCCCTTTAGAGAAACATTAACATTTCAGTCTACTTACGTTGTATCAAGTGTTCGGTTGATCTTGGCTATTATTCCTAAGGAAGGATCAATTTTAGCATACATGGTTGACATCACACCCACAACTACAATAAGCCAGCTAGATGGGCTAGCAGGGTAAACACCGGTGATAATTCCGTTCTGGAAAGAAAAGCCTTCACATAATTTTTTCGTACCAAAGTGACTGACTTCATATTACCATGGAAAGAAACAAAAATCAACACATTTAAGTCATTCAGTTATAAACAAGTAGTTAAGATTATCCAACACTTTCTTACATGAGATTATCTCAGCAGTAGGGAATGGATTTACTTAAGTTTGATTACTACAGAAAATTGTAACAATGATATCAACAATGAAAGAACTTTTACATTCTCTTGTAGACACCACTGATCCTGTGCAAGTCTTACTAAAAATACTGAAACTAACTAACAACTCTAAAACAAATGACACTTCAATAATTTCAACTTACACTGAGTTAGACCCTTCTATATGAATACATGGAAACATATCCTACCAAACAAGACACTGAGACCCAGAATTAACTTTTTTTTATACAATTTAAACAGTTCTTCTCATGGCTTTATAAGAAAATTTTAATAAGACTTCTGTTAATATGTTTATGTTTTTGAAAGAGATCGTGAAGATAACCTGTAGTTTATGTAGATTGCTACTAATTGAAACAGATATTTACAATTATAATCCCACGAACAAAACAATCTTCATCAAATACCTCATCAAAAACAATACGACTTAGCTATAATAAAGAGTGTAGCCTTGTACCTCTAAGATATATGACACTAAAGATCACAATCAGTTGTACTTTTGACTTCTGCTAAAAGATTACATTATTACGTGGTGCATTAGGAAGAGAATGAAGTCAGTTAATTTCTACATCTGCTTCATCTTGCTTCCATAGAATAAATAAAAAATATGTACCCTGTCAGTCTTTACAGTATCATCCTGTGCCACCTTCCTCAGTACCCCTTGTCTTCAATAGAACCCCCTAAGTCTTTCACAATGAGGAACCTTATTTACCATAAAGGAAAAAAAAAAAAAAAACAGTTTTCCCTAAAAAACATCAATACATTCATAAAACATTAAATAACCCAGAAGTTTGGTGGACTGGACTAGTTTAGCATACCTTGAATCTGATGAACTTCTTCTTCCATGAATAGACACCAGACAGGTAAATCTGTTTGAGTGCCTCATGGCTCATACGCAGGTCAATCCCATCTGGAGTTACTGTAAACTGAAAAGCTACTGCCTGATGAGCTTCCGCCATTTTCAGAGCGAGTTCTGTCAAAAAACAAAGTTTAGAAAGAGTATTTCCTTCTTGTTCAGGGCAACTAGGACCTAGTCCATTTCTAGCAAGATATGGCAAATCTTTGCCATGATTTTGGCAAAGATTTCCAAGTATGAAAAATTTATATGTAGTACTTGCCTTTTCCTTACAGGCTCTGCTTGCACTTCAGTTTGAGTGTCCTAAAGGTTAATTTAAGGCACCTCTTTTAACAAAAACAGCTGCAAATGGAAACAAAACACTTGTGTAACTCAGGCATTTTGGCAGCATCACCTCCACACGCAATACATAAAAAATCAGAGCAGAACAGAAAGTGAAAGCCAAAACATTTAGAAAATCATATCACAGGTACAGAGCATCTTACATTTCAAAGAAGATTCAGAAAATGTTTTATTTGAAACAAAAGGTATCTAAAGTTTTCACCTCGGCTAGAAAAGCAAAGCTACTTCTGGCCGTATCTTTTCCCAAAATTTTTTTCATATCCTAATTTCAAGATGATTACTCAAAGCAATAACAGACTATAGTCCCTGTGGCTCTGTGCTGTGACTGGCAAATAACTGCAAAAATCAAAACTATGCAGAGCTGAGGAAACCAAATCACAACTGTCAGAAAAATTACCTCCCCAAAGAAATCTGAAACTATGATGAATTTTCAAGGATTTGCAGCTCAGTTTAACTGTCCAAACAAATATCAACAACCATGCCAATATAGACAGAAGACAATTATACTGAGCAGCCACAAAAGACTCAAACCAAAACCACTGGAAGTTAAAACAGAAATGCAAACCCAGTGTAGCCCCAAGAATCTCACCATGTGCCTGAGAGTGTTGCGCAAACACCTCTTGAATTCTGTCAGGTCTGGGGCTGCAATCACTTCCTTTGGGACTCTCTTCCAGTGCTCAACCACCCTCTGGGTGAAAAACTTTTTCCAAATATCTAACCTAAACTTTCCCAACAGAGCTTCAGGCCATTCCCTGACCATTCACTGGTCACCAGAGAGAAGAGATCAGTGCCTGCCTCTTCTCCTTCCCTCACAAGGAAGTTGTAACTGCAATGAGGACTTCCCTCAGTCCCCTCTTCTCCAGGCTCAGCAGATCAAATGACCTCACCTGCTCCTTGTATCGTCTCTCCCCTCTAGACCCTTCACCATCCTCATAGCTCCCCTCTGGACTCTAAGGGCTTTATGTATTTTATCTTATTGTGGCACCCAAAACTGCCCCCAGCACTGGAGGTGAGGCCGCCCCAGTGCAGAGCAGAGTGGGACAATCCCCTCCCTTGCCCAGCTGTCCCTGATGCCCCTCAGGACAGGGTTGGCCCTCCTGGCTGCCCGGGCACTGCAGACTCAGATCCAACTTCCCACAGACGAGGACCCCCAGGGCCCTTTCCTGTGGCACTGCATTACAGACTCTCATTCCCCAGTCTGAGTACACATCCAGGGTTGCCCCAACACAAATGCAGAATCTGGCACTTGTCCTTGTTAAACTTGTTGGTAATTGCATAGTTTTTCTTAGTTCCTGTAACTAGCATTTAACATAAACATCTTCAAAGTTACTCCTACTAATTATTGATTCAGATCAATGTTTTTCGAGCACTTACAATTAGAAAGTAGATTTTTGCAAACAGACTCTATGTATGACATTGAAATGGTCAAAACTGTGTATTCCTGAGGAGACCACCACAATTCCAAATTCAGTCTCTTGTCCAACTCAATTTATTAGCTTACCAAAACTTTCATGCATAGCCCCAAAAACAATATCCTCCTAGAAGTATGGCTAAATAGTAGTGGAATTTATTACCCCGTCTGTAGGTCAGGATTCAAGGGCAAGTTTTAGACTGAGATTTTCACAGGTAAAAAACACATTATCAATACCAAGTGTTTTAAGGGTGCACTGGCATTTCTATGTAAGCAAAATAAAAAAAAAAAAGTACAACTACTTTACCCTTTTTAAATCCTGAAAGCTAAAATTTCCATTTTGTTTGCAAACCTAAAGCTAGTAATTAAATTCTGGTAGACTCTCATCCCCTGTTGAACAGCACGTGAGGACTAACCAGTGCAATTTAGGTGGGCATTTCAAAAGCAGTTCATTATGACCAGAGTGCTGCTCCTCTAGTCTGTAAATACTCTACTTAATCAAAGTCATCTGAAACACAAAGAATGGGTGCCAAGGTACATAAGCAGACAATCAGGCACTTGGAATGCAGCAATAGAGTAGGCTTAGGAAAAAAATACACAATATGGAAAGAGAAGGAATACTCGGCAGAGATGAATGAGGTAAGTGCTGTTGCACACCATCTATTAAGGTTGCTGACCAACAGGCATGGATTCTTTGCAGTATTTAACATGCCTGTTCTTGGACCAGCCTACAGTGATCCACCTCTGCAATACAACTATTGCTACAGTGCCTAATGGTAATGCACAGATCTCGCAAATCCATCAGCCACTGCTCAGGTTTCAGAAGCTGGATGCTGGGCGAATCAAGGCACCTAAAGCTCAGTATCCTACAGACAGTATGCAATTGATTTATGTGTGTATAGTGTCTGATTAGAATAACAAAGAAGAACAAATTAGAAGAACACAAACCAGCTTTGAACACCAGTTTTAAAAGCTTTAACACAAGCCCTGTGTGCCCGAGTAAAAACTACAATTTGTAGTACTTAATGACTCTGTCACTAACAACTACTTATATGGGCTCTGCTGTAGGCAAGTATGAGGAAGTCAAAGTCAGCTGTCCATTCATTCATTTAAATTGTTCATCACCAGCTGACAAGAGAGCAATAAAGCAGGCAGAGGCAGCAGTAATACAGGGTATAACCTGAACTCAACAGGGTTTGCAAAAGCTTTCAAAGTTAAGAATTTATCATATGTATAGTGGCACTATTAAGAGTGGGATGATAAAACACCAACAAACACATACAAAGAACTCAACCGTATTTGCATACAGAGAATCAAGCACCTGGATTTGTCTCAAGAAGGGCCAACAGGTTCTGCTCAGCTCACTCATGGAATTTTGTATTCTGGAATGCCAGTGTCTTAAATACAAGAACAGCTAGTTTCCCTTACCCTTCAACTCCCCTGTGACTTCTCAGCCTGGAAATTTGTAATTAACCTCCTCTTTGTTACTGAATGGAAAGAATTTCAGGAACCCTTTCGTTTTTAAGCACATGCCTTTTTTACTGTCCAAGGCAGAAAAATATTCTAAATAGCATTAACAGTCAACCTGACATTTTAATGAATTAAAATTTAGCATTCCCATAAAAATAAGTAAGCTTCATTAAGGAAAATATTCCTTATTCCCAAATGAAAAAAATTAATCCAGCAAGAATTAATCCTGAATAAAGCAAACGAGCCCTAAAAACAAATACAGTCCAGTTCTAGGACTGTACCACTTGACGTTAAGACGTGAAACAATAAAACGGCTTGTTTCTTTTCATATTCCTTTCCTTTACTTAAGAAAACCATAAGCCTTTAAAACCGCCCTGAATTATGATGGTGGAACACCAAAGGCTTCCCGAAGCCCGCTTCTTTGAACACTTGTTTTCCTCCTTAAAGGCCAATTTAATCATAAGCCGCGGTACACTTCCCCTCGCTGCATTCCTGCGCTGCCACGTGCTCGCCAGCAAAGTAGGGGAAAGGGCACAGGCGGAGCCTTGGACTTTTAAACTTGACTTGCCACTGTTCCTAAGGCAGCACCCACATCAATCACTGAACCAGCACTGCAACAATAGCGTCTTCGAGCTGCGGGCACTTGGGTCTGCAGCATATTTCTGCACAGCATATACTAATTAACCTCGCTCCCAACAGAGAGCCATAAACAACAGCTTCTGACTTTCCTAGCAGCTTGGCAGAGTCTTACTCAAAGGGGAAAAAAAAACCTCAGCACAATAATTTCTACAACTAATCTGAAATGACTATTTTCATTCCTTTCAGTGTTCTCTTATAAAATTAATGTACCTTAAAAAACACAAACTTGCCCCTTAAAATTTGGTTTATTGATTGTTCGCGAGTTTTTTTCCTTTTATTTAAAGAAAGCTGCCTGTTCCTTGCTCTTATCTGGCTTTATTTAAATTCAAACATGCTGTAACAGTTGCAGATGTTTCTCCTCTTCCTTTTTCATACCTCTGCTTGAGCCAAACTAAACTAAGCACAATTTTTTCCTCATTGTTATAAACAAGCACTGCTAGGCTGGATGTCACTTTTAAGTCAAGAAAACACATTGCACACTAGAAAGCCTATGTGCTGATGGTCTGCAAAACTATGCTGCTACATCTACTATGCAAAAAGCATCCTCACACTGTTATTTTTGCAGTTTCAGTACATTTACACCACAAAGACTGAGGTTCACAGACCTTATGACTTCAGGTTGCAGACACTGAACAGTCAGTGTTGGGGCTTATACGTTCCTACAATCACAGAAGGAGATAAGGGCTTCGGCTCTGGAAAATCTGATGCAGGATGCCTCCATTTAAGTCAGGCATGCAAGAAGTTACCAGTGGTTGGCAATGTCTCTCTGAAGCACAGTGAAAGAACTGCTATGTGCATTTTAAAAAGCAGCAAGCCATGATACAAGCTAATTGCATTACAGCACACTGCATAAAACAAGGTATTAATTCGTGAACCACTTACTCCTGGAAACGCTATTGAGTACGAATCTTTTTATCTTTCCGTAGATTTCATACACTTCACATGGATAAAGTGATAGTGCTAAAAAGAATAAAGTCACACCTATACCTCACAACAAATGAAAATCCTAGGCTTTAAGAGGATGTCACTTGCTTCCTATACATTGCTTGGCTCATGCAATTCACTTTTTTCCCCCATTTCCTCTTCCTCTTGAATAGAAAAACCCCTGTCCTTTCCCCTAGTTAGGATTCTAAACATCTAACGAAAAAACACATATTACTTAAACACGGTTTTCACATCGATAGCTTCTTTTCCTGCAAAGGAAATTAACAAATGCAGAGGAAAACTGAAGACGTCTCAGTCACTTGATCCTGAAAAGCTAAAACCTTGATGAAAGACTTAATTCTATGACTCTCACTTTCAAGGTACATTGAAAATTTAGTTTGAGTTTCTCCTCACAGGTCTCTGACACCTATTTATAGATTAGCTTTAATATGCAGGGCATATGACTGTCAATAAACAAACCAAGCTCACAAAACAATTCTCTCCAATTATTCTACTTGGATAATCAAAAATTTACAGTTTTCTACAAAAAGCAATGGCTGCTGCATATGGTTTCTCTGAGAACATGGCTACGTACCACCACACACAGGCTGATACTGTCAGAGCTCTCAGACAGACATCCTTGGCACCCAAGCCACAAAGCGTTCATAGATGGTGAGCAGACTTGCAGCATTACAGGTATGATGGCAGTCCTGAAAGCAGAACTACCTGTATCCTGGCATTTCTGAATTCAAAATTACCTGGAAACCCTCATAACTTCAGGCAGATACAAGGCACCACCTATCAAGCAATGAGAAGCATTTTATGACAAAGTCTTTGTCTTCTGACCCCTGCCAAGTTCCTACTAGGCAAGCTTAGAAGCAAAAAAAAAAAACAAGAAACCAACAAACCACAACAGAAACTTGACCCTGAAGAATTCTTCATTTGTTTCTTATAATAAACTTACAGCTTCAAATTTTAGCTTGGCACTCTGGTTTCAAATAGAGACTGGTGAGGAGAAAAGTGTGACACTAAACTATTTTAAATGACATTGTTTAAGGAAGCTTTCAAGATGGGAAGTGGAGAAAAATATCAGATGAAAGTAGATTAAACCCAATTTTAATTAGTACATACTTAAAACTATATTAAAATTTCCATTTAAAGTTAGACACCTTGAATGAAGAATGGTTTTGGAAAATCAAGCAAGTATCCTAAAGTCTTGGTCTGACCCCAAACCAGTTTATTTAAAAGAGAAAAGCAAGGGGGAGGGAATCTATTTCTATTAACATGCAAATCAGTAAGAGTTACTGTTTGAATGTTAAAAGCAGCCACAGAAAACCAGAAAATAATTCTGGAGCTCCCAAAAGTTCTTGTAAAAGACTTTAAGTCTGAAAAGATATTATTACCTCTTTAGATATTGAAAATATTGAAGAAATTCATCCAGTATTTTGTTGTCCACACATCATCTCCTTTCAGGAGGTGAGCTTGCTACAGTTTTTAAAAGAAAACAGACACCCAAAAGATTTATTTTGTATGTTTAGTGATAACATATTTTGACACTTCAGGGTACGTCACTGAATTTTAAGAGTCAGAGGACAGACCTAATGAAATTAAAGCCAGTATTTAAACACTTGAACAGCAGCACTGTGTTTATGCTGACACAGCGACCAAGTATTTTCTCGCAGCTGTGTAAGCCATTACTATGGAAATTTCAATTTTCTATCTCCCAGAAAGCCAAAACTATGAATGTATTTTGTTTTATACAGATCACTAAAGAAGTTTGTATGCTCAAATCTGTTGATTTCATACCAGGCATTAAATCAAAAGAAAGAGAATTCCAAACACTGAGATGTTTATCTAGTCTCCTCATGCATTATTACACGTTTCACTTGGATTTCTGTTATTGATGGTCCTGTCAGTCCAAGCCTTCAGTACCACCTACACAAAGTATTCAGACGAAACTATGGCAGCTGACTTTGCCTAGGCAGCGTGCTTGCAATGAAATGATACACAGTAAAGCAAAACAAAGCCAGTGCCAACATCCTCAAATAACTTCCTAGCCTGCTAGTTTATTTCCACACTTTGCCACTTGCTACAGTTTAATTGACTATACAGCCATCCCAGAAGCGGATGCAAAAAAATAAAAAATAAAACCAACAAAAACCCTCACCCACCAGAGGAAAAACGCCCAAACTGAAACTGCCGATGGATTCACAAGTACAGGGACTGAAACTGGGAGCAGTGGCTGATAAATTAAAGGTTTTCACTGCCATCCAGATGGACCTTGACAGGCTGGAGCAACAGGCAGGATGAAACCTTGTGAAGTTCAATAAGGAGAAGTGCAAAGTCCTGCAGGCGGGTAGGGCTAACCTCACACGCCAGAGACCGGCTGGAAAGCAAAGCTCAGCAAGCGGCACATGAGGCAGGAAGGTGCCCTTGCAGCGAGGCTGCAGAGGATGCTAACAGAATCCTTAGGAGCACTGTTACCACCAGGCTGAGGGAAGTGACTCTGCCCTTCTACTCAGCGCTGGTGAGGCCTCATCTCAAAAACTCTGTGCCATTCTGGGCCCCCCAATGAGAGAAATGAAACTACTGGAGAGAGTCCAGGGAAGAGCCAGTAAGAGGATTAAGGGCTTGAACTATCAAACCTGCAAAGATGCTTTAAGAAATTTAATGTAGGAGTTTTCATAAGACATCTGCTGCAAAAAATAAACTTACAGAGCACTAAGGCCTGAACAAGAAATTTTGTGTTTCAGTTGCTTTAAATGAACAGCATACCTTGAAATTCAAATGGGTAGTAGCAGCCCAATATTTGAAAAGAGCAAGTTTTCTGCAACTGACAAAAATATCCTAGTAGTTTGGAGGATAAAAGAAGCTGGACTTTGAAGAATGAACCCTTTAGAAAATGATTCATCTCAGCTTTTCAACGTTACTCCAGTAACTTTGCCTTCACTGAAAAGCACCAAAGTGCCATTATACAAGGTTTTCAAATGCATATTATTATTTTAAACAGCACTACCTTGCCCAGCGAAAGTCTGCCAGTTTTAAGGCAGCAGGTAGATTTCTGGAGCTGACTTGGGAGTGCCCCATATTTTGCAGTGATATGGTGGGAAACTGTACAAGCTCCTAATAAAAATTAACCTTGAAATTCAGTGTTACATGTATATACACCTATCTAGAGAAAATATTGACTGCTCCTGTAAAATTAAAAATGACTGTATTATCAATAGTAAAACAGATGTGACTTCAGTAAAGTATATGGAGGTTTTTCATGAGGTTTGCTATAAACACAATAATTTCAGGCACTGAAGTATACACTGTACAGCAGCATCCAGCACTGACTCAGTAACTCAAGGTCCCATCCACTCTTGGGTAAGATTGTGGTGGGTAGGCAATCACTGACATAAATGCCAAAATTCTGCCCTACTGCAAGAGGATTGATAAGGTAATGCTTGTAACCAGGGAATGCCAAAAGGATGCAAAAAATGCTTTCATGTGTGTGCATGTGGTGCTCCTTTGATGCACAGTTGTACAAAATTAAAGCTATTAAAAAAATCATTCAATTTAAGAGAAATCTAAACAAACTGCAATTTTTTCTAGAGTTCTATGCCTTTCAAAGGAAATTCAGGTCTTGTTCTAAAGAATCTTCAGTAAACAGTTAAAATGTGCAGATGAAGCATTGAAACACATGAACAAAAAGACTGTCTGGCCTCTCATATCTGTTTCTTTGATATTCTCTTTGGTAATGACACCTTCCTGTATGCTGCACTCATGCAAAAAGCTATGAAGATACCAAAGCCTCAAAAAGAACAGTTTATTGAGTTTATACTTAGCTCATGTGACATTCCACAAGGTGCTCACTTCTGAACTTACTACAAAGATTAACCAGACACAGTGATTCGCTTCAGAATTTCTATTTCTAAATTGCTTCTTTGCCTACTAACCTTCAATAATGTCTAATCATGCTTCAGTATATAGGATGACACAGATACTCGCTTCTTTCAAGTCTTACCAATAACCCAGCTATCTTACAATCACTAATCATATTTTACAGACACAAAATCTTTAAGAGAAATATGAGAGGAGTGAAGCCAAATTATATCTGTGCAAAGATTAGCCAAAAGAATTAAGTTCACTCAAGGCTTCCCAGGTGAACCTAATGACTATAGCACACAAATAAAACAGAAACCAAAGAGTCACTCTCCTTTTAACATAGCACTGATGAAAACAAAATAAGCCTGACAGGTGTGCTCTTGATACTTAAGTTGGGACAAGTTCTCATCTTTGATTATTGCTAATCATTGGCTCCAATCCTTCCCACCCTCACCTACACCTGACAGGTGTGGTCTCTTGGAATTGCAAATGTCTTTAAGGATTTCTCACAACTAAGAGATGAACAAATGCTGTGGCTCAAGCCAAGGTAGTAGAGAATTGAATACGAGTATCTGCCCAGCTACAGCAACACTGGGACCCACAGCAAACCTCACCCACAGGGGAGTGCTTGAAATCAGAACAGCTTAGAAGTCTTCAGTAACCTGCGGCCCCATGGACAGTTTATATCCTGACCTCAGCAGTTTTCCAAGATCATCTGTGGGTGAATATATTCACTACCCTCTGCAGACATCTCTTTTGGAATTTTGGGCCAGTTTTCTTATTCCCGTCCTTGGTGGTAAACTTGAGCGACAGGTCTATGTGGATGGAAACAGATAATGACAAAGAGGCCAATGAATGTAACACAAACATACCCTAACAGCTGTCTTCCTTAAAAGCAGGCTTGAGATCTATTTGCCACACACAAGCCTTCTATCCCAGAAGCTCACTGCCCCCGGGGTCCTGAATAAGTTAGGACACAACACGAGGCAGACTCACTCCAATGCTCCCAGCTCCTAACAGACACTACACTGCAGCAATGGCAATCGCTCAGCTGTAGCTCTCAAACAGAAAGTCAAGAAAAACAGTGTGAGCTTTGATTCACAAACAGCTTTCAGCTGCTCAGAGGGGCTGGATCAGATTGGAACCATTTCAGAAAAACTGATGCCAACGGAGAAAATAGTCACAGACAGCGGTTCTGAAACACTATTTTCCATTACACTGAATGACACTGTTTACACGGAACATGTCCAAGATGGTGAGGAAGTGTGGAGTGACAGAAAGTTCATGTGCTCCCCACTCAGTTATTTCTGAGGGCTCCAGTAGTGACTGCCAGCTCCTGTGACAAGCAAGTTAATTTCAGGGGCCAGACTCCAATGTTAGGCGCAGTATTCAGTTTAAGACATCTAACCAAGTGTTTGTCTGCAGGCTTTAAATGCCCATTAGACTCAACACAGATGCCATCAAGATTTCTCAGAGTGCAGACTGTTTTCACCCGCACTTCAAGGAGAAAAGCCACAGTTAGTAAGTTGTCTTCTCACCTGATCTGGAAACAGGCAAAGCAGAGATTTGCAAACAATCTGTTAATTAATTACTAGGCTAACCCTAAGGAATAGTAATCCCTGCAGTCTCTGGATCATATGATCTCTCTCCTCTTCCCAATAGCACGCTCCTGTAGAAGATGGTTCCAAAATGTACACTTCAACAAATAAACAAACAACCTCCCCAAAAACCCCAATGAACACAAACCAACAACATTCTCCAAAAACAAAACAGAAACTTTTACAACTGTTGGATTATTTCTAGGTTTTTTTTTCCTTACACAGGACATACTATATTGTTCCTAGGCCTCTTAGATCATTCTAGCCTCTATTGCAATACCTGTTATATTGTCTACATCCCAGCCAGCTACATCCTCTGACCTTCTAGAAATCCAGAATAATCTAAGAGAGAAGCATACTCTGCTAAAACACTGTGCAGTTATCATACCATGCAGAAACCTCCCCACCTCACAAAAACTAGGCTCTGGACCTGGGTATTTCTTTTTAACTACTATAAAATACATACCCAGGCATTTAGAATACACAAGCTGAACCCTTCTCTCTCTCTTTGAACTTAATGAGCTTCTGTGCTCCTGCAGTAAAGAAGAATTATCTTCCCTATGACAACAAATGTTTCTGGAGTGACAGAACTTTTATGAGACATAAAAGATGTCACATTTTAGGACTTAAGAGATGCTGGAAGATGGACAACAATGTGTGGTGATGAGAAAGTAAACTGAGTTAATTGCTCTCACAGTAGTTCAATGACCATTTACTGCGCAAGGTTGAAAGACCTCAATAAGGTCTTTCAGCTTGCATGAGGCTCTAAGACTGAAGAACCGGTTCCAAAGATTTGAAAAAATATTTAAATTGACATTCATATTAAAGGTAACCCAGACTTGAAGAAAGAAGGTTCAGTCTTTGGATCGTGTTTTTCCAAAGGTGGAGTTCAGGACTATGATACAACCATGCTGCACGGCAAAGACAATGGTTTTGGAATGTTAAAAAAAAAAAGAAATACATAGTTTAGGATTTTTGTTGACCGGCTGGGGTTTTATTTGTGGATTTTTTTCGGGGGGCGGGGGTGTCATTTGCTTGTCTTTTTAGTACAAACGTTTGCTTAAGTCGCCTTTCCTTTCCCCCCAGACTTTTGAGAGAAGACTTGGGATTCGCCTCCGCGCCCCCGCTGCCCGGGGGGGTACGGGAGCCCCTCGCTGGCCCCGGCTCCAGCCTCCCGGCGCGTCCCGGCGCGGACGGGGCCATCCCCGCGCGGCGGTCGAGCCCCCGCCCGGGCGCGCTCACGTGACCGCTCCCGAGAAGTGGGTGAAAGGTCGCGCCGCCGCGGCCCCGCCCCGGCCGCTCCAGGCCTTTCCACGCGCGCCAGGAAGGCGCTGCCAAACAAAAGTTCCCAGAGAAAAGGACCGCCAGCGACGAAAGAAGCCAAGGGCACCTCTCAGCGAGCAGGGGGAAAAGGGTGTGCTCAGCTCGAGCGATTTCCAGTCCGGTTCTCAGCGCTGACAAGCCTCAGTAGTTCAAGGTTACGCTTTTCTTGAACAAGGAATAGTGATTTCTTCCTGGAAGAGGCTCTTCAATTAAGGCTGAAACACCCCAAAATTTTAAAAAGCACTCAGATCAACTTAACTTTCAAACTAAGTCACGGCTGTGACAGAGCCCGATACCTGTGTAACCGTGTGAAGTTACATTTCCTGGGCTAACAAAGATCCACACACCACCACCTGTGCTACTGTAAACTGGCAGTCATTAGTTTTTATCGGTGTGCTTACAAGAGGAAAAGAACCTGCTAGTTACCACGGAAGCCCACAACACTTCTTTTAGGTAGCATCCAGTCCTGATGGTCAGGAAAAGCATAAAGGAGTTCGCAGATCTGGAAACTGAACACGTCAGACACTCGGGAAAACATAATGAAAGAAGAACAAGGAATCAGATCTCCATTTTCAGTGCTACTCCCCTACACACACGTGAAAAGGAAATGAGCAGTTTTCTGTACTGTAATTTCCTTTAGACTGCAGACTGTCCTCTAAGTGCTGACAAACTGCCAGGTTAGGAGGAAGAATGAGACGTTTGTCTTGGTCCTACTTTGCACTTTTCTCTTTCCAAAAAAGGTGCTTCCTGTTACAGTTTCATCAACACTAGTACACATCTATTATAACTGGAACACAGCCCAAGTAATATTTTAGGTTCAGTTTTCTATTTTAAACCAGAGAACATAGAGCAAAGACCAAAGCTGTGGGAATATGAGGCGAGAAAATGTAATTCCGTGACGCTGCGAGAATCTTGGTCTACCTTTTTACAAGAAGTCTAATTAGCATTCTCATGCAGTAAACCTGTCACGCCTTGAACAAGATACTACATTTCCTGTGTCTGTAGTTCCAGCAGTTTGTACTGACTGCGGTTTTTATAGGTTTTACAGGCTGGAATCACACGGACATATAGACTAGTCTCTCTCTCTCTCATACACACACACACAATAAATTCGTTTCCGCACTTGAAAACCCACCACCGATGCCACGCCGCATGCACACTTCCACAGACGCGAAACTCCTCCCGGCTACGAGTCAAACCCACGAAGCTGCGGGTCACCGGTGTCACCTTTGTGTCGGCAGCGGCAGAGATTCAGCGAATCTCCCGGTGTACCTGTGTCACACCGCTCCCCTGCCCCCATCCCCGCCCTTATCTGCAGCACTAAGGCACTATGCCTCAGACCGGGGCAAATCGCGAGCACGATGCCAAGGACACCGCGCCTTTCCAGGACTCTCCAGCGCCCGCCAGCACCGCGCCCACCACCCTTCCCTGCGTTTCCACCCTTTTCCCCAGCAAGGACGAGCCTCGCTTAGGAAGCGGCACCCGGCGCACATGCACTACGGAACTTCGTGCTCGACCTAATGAAAACAATAATTAGGCTGAAACCGGACCAAGCGAGCCCGTCC
>VXBC01004925.1:392590-436428 GCA_013399945.1 Ploceus nigricollis | reverse complement strand
GAGGCGGAGCAGAGATGGGCGGGGAGGTGCCGCGGGAGGGATGGGGTGGCCTGGGCTGGGCGGTCGGCGGGGAGCCGGGATGCCGGAAGCCCGATCCGCGCGGGAGTGTGGCCGTGGGGGTGGCGGTCCTGGGGTTGCGACAGGAACCGGGAAATACGGTCCGTGTGGCCTCGCAACCGCCCGCGGGAAAGAAGCTTCGGGGACTGCGAGGAGAGGAGGCGGGGAGAAACGTGCTCCTTGGAGGAGGATTGCGCGCGGGGCACCTGTTTGGTGGTGAAGGCACTGCTAAGGAAAGCTGAGATTTCGAACCCCCCGGCCTCTCTGTCAGCTCAAGGCAGCTGCTTTCCTGGGCTCTGCAAGAGTGGCGTCAGATCTTAGAGCAAGTGCAGATGGGGGTGTGGGAGCTTCCAAGGGAAGGCGCAGGACAGCACCAGCTCTTCCTCCTGGTTCCTTTTGCTCGGGAGCCCTGGCCGGAGGGTCTTTCATTTGAGTTTTCTCTTTTGAGCTTGGGTTCTGACTGGAGCAAGGCATTAGGTGAGCGGTATCCTTAGAAGGCAGCGCAAGGGCAGAGCCCCGGTGAGCGTCAGCAAGAGCTTCCAGTCCTGGCCCCTTCTGTGTGGGAGCCCCAGCACAGAGCCAAGATAGCTCCCCATGGGAAGGACCAGCCAGCCCACTCTGCTCCAGCAAATACTGGGATTTGAGGGAAATAAGTACACTCAATACATCTCAGTAAAAGTGACTACATTCTTTTAAAAATACAAAAATTTAAAATGCCCAAGTGGGCACACCCACCCAGCCATGCAATCCTTCCTGCTGCAGTTTCCAGGAAGTGGCTCAAAGCTTACAAATACACAAATTGGACCAAATCCAGAAGCATGGACACTACAGACTAAATCTTTCCCTTACATTGAAGATCATGCATTATCAATGAAAAGAAACCCCCACTTCTGGTCAGAATTTTCCTTCCCTTCTAGTGTTGTATGTCTAATGATGCAATTTAAAGGAATTATTCTTTCAGAAGGAAACATAAAGCCTGGAAAAAAGCAAGGCGAGGAGAAGAAAAAGCAGAGGCATTTAGATCTATTAATATCAGCAGGGGGAGAAAGAAAACAAAAGAATAAATCATCAGTTACACTCATCAACAGCACTCATATCTACATACATCTGGCTAGGGTAGGAATAATGGATAGGAATGTAAGGTGGACAGTTAATTCAGTGGGAACAATTATGTGTGTTTTTCATTAGGCACAAAGGCAACCAAAAATGCCTTGTTAGGCATTTATTTATTTATTGTATCTTGCAGGTGCCTTTTCCTATCAAGATATTTGTATTAAAAAAAACCCCAAAAAATAACAAATCTGCCTTCGTTCATTCTACCAGTACATATCTTATACATATCTTATGTCATATACATATACATATCTTAGTCTCCAGTCCTTGTTTTCATCTACACATGAAATCAGGAGATATCAGTCAGCTGAGAACGTATGTTGATGTTAGGTATTTTGTTCTCCAAATAATTGTGTGAGCTGTCATGAATTAGGAAGTGTCAAGACAGAGTGCTTACTTTAACATGATTAAGCCCCTGCAGATAACCTTAGTAAAGACATGAAAACTATTGCCTTAGGTAAAGCTGTGATGATTGCAACTTAGCTAAACCTGACTTGGCTCTGTTTAGCGGGCAAGTGTAAACATCACAGATAATCCTGCGAGTAATTCCCACTGGTCCTGACACTGGCATCTAGGTCAGGCTGTATTCACCCATTAACCCACAGAAGCCAGTTTGGTAGTTCCATAAGAGCAACCTAATCAGAACATTTTGTGCCTTTTATTGTGGCAGTACGCACTGCTAAAATGCTCTATCTCCTCTCCTAACTCTGTTTCTTCAGCTAAGAAGGTGATAAGATAAAAGGTGATTCTGACGCCCATGGCTGCAACTGCAATTTTCTGCATGCCTGCAGCATGGCCTGTGTTTCTGTAGCAACCTTGCACTGCTCAGCAAAGTTAACTCAATTTTTTCCCTTTAATCGGCCTATTTTTAATTTGTAAAAAAATTATGAATATCATCAGCACAGACCACATGCGCTTGTTGCTGTAAGACTTATTGTAATTAATTCTGATCCTTGTAATCCAAAGAAATCAAAATAATCAACGACAGGTCATGATAATCTGTGTTTTGTCAGACTGAAATAATATCAGTTTACCATGAAGGTTATGTAGTTCTTGACCTAAATATATTTGGTTATCTTACTCCAGGCCTTCAAGACTTTCTGGTTTCTGTACATGCAGCATGACTTCTTTGTAGCAGCTTTTCTTACTCAGTGTACCTACCTTTCATTATTTTTACTTTTGTCTGTTTTTAAAATGTGGCAAAGTACTATACCCTAAACCTGGATCTGGTCTGGAAGCATGGCTATCTCCAGTGCAATTTTGTGTTTCTCTGTTTTGGTGTATGTTTTAAAAAAATACTTCAGTTTCTCAAGTGGCTTATGTCAAGCAGTTTAATATAGATAACAGAAATAGTCTGCTCATTGGAACTGAATTATTCAAGATCTCCAGAGCACAAATTTATTGAGTGCAGTCTCAGTTTCTTGAGCAGGTATTTTTCCAATTTGCTTGCTAGTGAAAACACCACTGCAGTTTCATTTTAAACAGGGCCAAGACTACTTGGGTTTTTTTTTTCCTTTTACGTTATCTCCCATGGCATTTAAAAATGAAGGTGTCCATAATTAGAATGTAAGCACAGGTAAGTCAATGTTCCACAGTCACTGATATCCTGAGTGGTAACACAAGGAGGTAGAAAATGAAATGAAGAACAAAAATTTAACTTCGTAACTTTGCATAGAAGGATAGATGTATGCATGTTTGTATGCCAGGAGCCAAGGGTGAGAGCAAAGCAGGCTGGACAGGACCCTCCCTGACAAGGGCATCTTCTCATGGCATCTGAGCAAGATGAGCAGGACAGGTCCTCTGACAGCAAACTGGGCTGGCTGCATCATTAGACGAGTCTTCAGCAATGGGGCAAGTCCAAGGCTGTCAAGGGGGAAAACAGCCAGATGCCAGTCAGCTGCAACTACTTGGGTAGAATGAGACTGAGAATGAGACTGCGCTTAAAAGCTACTCCCAAGCTAAGCAGGGAGCCCCACTGGGACCCTGCAGAGCGGATTCTGCCAACAGCTCATTTGAAAACCAGACACCTGCATCCTTTTCTTAGGAGGCCCAGAGGTCTGGCAGCCAAAAGCCCAGGAGAGGTGAAGGGAGAATATCCTCAGGGCCCTGACAATGCACAGATATACATGAGTGTGGTCTCACTAAATGGCCACATTTACCTTGCATAAGATGATGCAGGAAAAGTATTAATTTATTTGTTCTCCAAATAATTGTGCAAATTGGAAGAACTGTCAACTCCCTGGAGGGCAGAGAGGTCCTGCTGAGACCTTGACAAATTAGAGGCCAATCAATCTCCAACTGTATGAAGTCTAACAAGGACAAGTGCCGGATTCTGCACCTGGGACAGGGCAACCCTGGTTGTGTGTACAGATTAGGAAATGAGAGGCTGCAGAGCAGTGCTGTGGAAAGGGCCCTGGGGGTCCTGGTCTGTGGGAAGTTGGATCTGAGTCTGCAGTGCCCTGGCAACCAGGAGGGCCAATCCTGTCCTGGGGGGCATCAGGGACAGCCAGGCAAGGGAGGGGATTGTCCCACTCTGCTCTGCACTGGGGCGGCCTCACCTCCAGTGCTGGGGGCAGTTTTGGGTGCCACAATATAAAAATGATGTAAAGCCATTAGAGAGTGTCCAAAGGAGGGCCGTGAGGATGGTGAAGGGCCTTGAGGGGAAGCTGTGTGAGGAGCAGCTGAGGTCACTTGGTCTGTTCAGCCTGGAGAAGAGAAGACTGAGGGCAGACCTCATTGCAATCTGCAACTTGCTTGTGAGGGGAAGAGGAGGGGCAGGCACTGATCTCTTCACTCTCATGACCAGTGACAGGACTAAGGAAACAGCATGAGGCTAAGTTGGGGGAAGTTTAGGTTAGATATTTGGAAAAGGTTTTTCACTCAGGGGGTGGTTGGGCACTGGAACAGGCTCCCCACTGAAGTGGTCACAGCACCAAACCTGACAGAATTCATTGTCCATTGTTTGGACAATGCTCTCAGGCACAGGGTGGGATTCTTGGGGTGGCCTGCACAGGGCCAGGAGTTGGACTCGATGATCCTTCCAACTCTGTGCTTCTATGAAAGATGCTTCTATGAAAGTCTTTACAAAATCCAGTATCCAGAAGGGACAAGATGTTTTGTCAGAATCAAAATATTGCAAAACTGTGTAGTGCACATTACTGAGCAGAGAAAATCATTTAGTGATTTCATATACCACAGATACTGCCCGTGCCTTGCCACATCCTCCTTCTCTTACATGTTCCAGACCAATCATGTCTCCCAAGCCCTCACTGGTATGAATCAACCATCTCATCCACTGTTGTTATACTGAGTAACACCAAGCTCTGCCAGCACACTAATGTCTCAGACTTTGAGATGGCTTAGTCTTTTTCCATTCTTAAATACTTTCTCAGGAAGATGCAGTAACAATTCAGCAAATATTTAAGCAGATCAGAGTGTCTTGCCATGTCTTGCACTGCTTTTTTTAATCAGAACTAACCTCACTCGACTGATTTGTCAACAGGGTTATCAGAGTACCCTGTGATAGATCTGGCACAGAACATATGGTGTGCATCTGTGATTGCAACAACAGAAAGATGTTTTGGGAAAATAAATATGCCCCTCTTCTCCTAACCAGAATCCTTTCTAGAACACTTTTAGTTTATTCATTTTCTTGAGTGAGACAGGCGTTTTGTTTTTAAGGAATGGCAAAATGATCACTCAAAACGTGTCACAACTTTTGATGGGAGTTTAAATCCAAATAAAACAAGTGTACAGTGCTCTGTCAAACTAAATAGGCTTTACAGTTTGTCTGCAAAGTGCAGGTGCCATTTAACAATTAAGAAACACATTATTGCTTTAGAAATTAAATCCTCTCTAGCAATTCTCCATGGCCACGGTTATGTCCCCAGTCTCTGGTATTACTATGTGGAACAGCTGAGATAGTCTCACCCACTGTAACAATACCTGCAAAGAGATGACCAGGGAACCAAGTGAACACAAGCACTAATGAATATCCATTGGGAAGTGGGCAAGTGTAGGTCTAACACACTATTGACCAAAATGTCCATAAACTGAGCAGGTACCTAAGTTCTTTAAGGAAAGTTTAAATTTTTAATTAACTAACCATGAGCAGATCCCATTGGGATTTCCTAAAAGTTCCTGAGCATTTTTGGCAGAAGAGTGCAAAAGAAATTAAGTGACATCTGCATACTCAACTTTCCAAGCAATTCACTGTCTCCACGTTATTTTTAATACATATTGACCAGTAAGACCAGAATGAAAGCACTGCTGTAGCACACAGAAGAGAGAGCCTTGGAGGGCAAGTTCATAGGGGATCGATCCTCCACTCAGAAAAATGGGTCAAGAGGCCATTTGGTGGGAACACCCACAGCAAGTGACAGAACTGCAGCACATACAGATTTTTAGATCTCATGGTTTTCATTTCTCTCCTTCTGATGTTTCACTTCTTATCTGTTGCTTTGTGTATTTATGGCTCCTGACTTTGTCCTTCACAGTCACATTAGGGGAGGAATACAGATCTTCTGACACCATCCTGGATGTGAGAAGATGGATGACATCCCAGGTCTAAAGGGTATTACATACTAAGGTTATGTTGACAGTAGCAAAATGGAGCCTGGCCAAGCTTTGAACAGAAAGTGTGTAGTTGGAAGTTTTCTAAGGTAAGGGAACAACTAAAAAATACAATACTAAAGGTTACTGCATTAGAAAGGTTACTGTATTAAAGGTTACTATATTAGAAAAAGCCACAGTGAATGTTGCAACCTAATGGTGGTTGTGTTTGTGACACTCCCTGAACTCTGCAAAACTTTGAGAAAGAAAACTCTGTGGCATGAAAATACACATCATCATTTCTAGCAAAGACTAGAGGCGTATTTAGAGATTATTTTAAAAGTTATTTAGAGGTTTGGTTTTCAGATTGGTGGATCTGGCAGATACTTTTGGAAAGATACTGTTATGTCCACTCCTAAAATATTTAAAATAATCTACTGTCAGTAGAAAATCTGTAATGCAGACTAACAGTCACTCTGAAACTGATAGCATAGCTTTCCTTAACAGTTTCAAATGCCAGCCAAACTGAAGGGGTTTTCATTGCAGAATTTTTTTGCTCATTGGGCCACAGATACTGTATGTACTATTTTCTACTGCAGTCTCCTGGATGGAAGCAGAACTGCTTGTTACCCACCTAGGTCTGCAATGACAATAATATTAATTATTTCTGACTATTTGCTTGATTTCTGGTGTACCAATTACGTGCCTTACAATAGTTCTCACACTGGTTTCAGAAGTAGATTGAACTGCTGTTTAGAGACAAAACTTTAAATGAAGGAAGTGAGTTCAATTCCTTGCTACTCTAATTTACAGTCAAAGAGTATCAGCTGACTTCCTCCTTTAGTCCAAATTAAGCAGAGGAGATGGGAAGGCTGTGCAAAACCTCATCTGTGCAGGTGGGGAGTAAGGAGGAGAAAAGTCCTTTTGTTTCACCTGGTTTTGCCATTTTAGACAATGAGAAATGCATAGGATAATACTACATGCTGAGTGGACTAAAAGATTTGAAATGGACTAAAAGATTCTTCCTCCTTCCTCATAGTTCTTGACGAAATGAAGCCTCTGAGCCTTGCAACACTCAATAGGACTGCTGTTGGTTACATAGTGTTGCTGTGTCACTGTAGCCCAGTGTTTCCCTTCAAACCTCAGCATTCATCTCTGCCTGCCTGCCTGAAGCACATCCACTCATCTTCCTTACTAAATTTCCTTCTCACTCAGATATGCCTTCTTTACTGTGGAGTACAGCAGTGTGAGGACATACTCTTCCATCCTGCCTAGAGCTTTCTGATTTTTTTGCTCTACATTTCAGGATACCTCCCAGAAAATACAGGAAATTTGAATCACACCAGCTCTGTCCCCATCCAGCTTCTCTTGGCATCTAGCCTCTGTGCCAGAGCTATTTCCAAACTAAGCCAGATAAAATATCCGGTATTGAACACCATGGTAACAGCAATCAAGCTAAGATCCACAGTGCTACTGTTTATGAAGACTGTTCCTCAACCACTCTTTCAGGAAAGGTAAAAGTATTCTAACTTTAGTCCTGAAAGAGGGCTCATTTTCATTATAATGCTCATCCTAAAGTAAAAACTCTCTGTGCTGTAGTTTCTCTCAGATCACACCAGTAATTTCTATAAATAAGCTGCAATATGAACTCAATTCCTTAGACTTTGTTTCAGATGTATAATGCATAACCAACAGATCTTAAGGCCCTGTAGATTTGGAGTGTATGCAAGTCTCATCTTCAGTCAAAGCTGAGTGTACACATATGATTAAAATCCACCTTTGTACCTTTTCTGTTGAATTTCCTTATCTTTTTATATTTGCAGCCATAATAAACCATAATTTATTTGTGATGTGTAGTACTTCCAACTCAAGCAAAGCAGAATGCTGAATGTGTAAGAAGAGGGAAAAATCCTTCAGAAATTGGGACAGGACATTAGAAAGCATTCCTCCCCTTCTATTGTGTTCTGTTGCCTTTCTTCTTCTGATGTCCCTGATGACACGTTGAAACCTCTTATACCCTTACCAGGAAGAAACGTGTGGCTTCCAAACCAGGATCTTGGTTACCGCTCGTGAATGTTTAACTTAAAAAGCCAAAATCTTCCTTACATCTGCCATGAAATATCTGACATCAAGCAAGATGGGTTTTAGCATTTTTTCCCCTCATCAGAAACTGACACTAACACCAGCAAAGTCAATGGCTAGTTTTACCACCAAGGCCTCATTAGAGAGCAAAATTGTTTAAAGGCGAAGAATTGGTTCAAGAGTTACTTTGGATGTTGGGTTTTTTTGCTCTATAGTTGTCTGGTTTGCTGTTTTTATTTATTAGCCCTGCTTGAGCAATTCTCAGAGCAAACAATTTGTCATATTGGTCTTCCTTCCTCACTTAATAGGCAAAATGTATTGCCTTTATATTTTTGTAATTTAATATTTCCAGAGAACATTGATGTATCTACATATATGAAAAGCAAAGCAAGTCTGGAAAAAGGTGTTTTGTACTGGGTGCAGAAGTAGTGAATTTTGTGGTACACTTCACCTAAACACGTGCAGGTGAAAGATTGGCTCTGTGAGTAAATGGCTAAGAAGTGCACCATAATATTTTTCAGCTTCTGGAGAAATTGAATTATTTAGTCACATTTAATGATCCTGTATTTATCAAACCATCCCAATGAGTGATAAAAATTGTTACAGAAAGCAAAATGTTTGACTAACCTATTTACCAAAGTTAAGTTCAGGTCATAGCAAGAAGGGCAGCAGAAAGTAAACCAAGTGCACAAGTCCTTTACTGCTGTTTGGGTGGTCTGTGGAGTGACCATAAGCATCCAGTGGACTTTGTTCGTGTTTGTGACTGAACAGTTCCAGTCCGTGTAATTCTGCTCAGTTTTGTGGTTGTACACACAGCACAGATTCTTCCTACATGCATCTAAAACACGTATTGTAACCACATAAAGAGCTGAGAACAGATAAGTAAAAGTGACTGGAAGCACAGACCATCAACGTGTTCCACAAACAAGTTTTTCAGGACCTCAACAGTTACAATATGCCAGACTCTGTGGGCTATTTATGAACCTGAAGGCAAATCAGCTTCCTAGGTAATCCATGTCTGCCAGGCTACTGGTCAAAATACTGTCAGCCAAGGAGTGACTATTGCAAGTCCCCGTGTTCTCCCTGCTGGAGCTTCACACTCTCTTTGTGTGTGAGAACAAGCCTAGTTTGCATTTGTGCCTGGAAAGCTAATGAATTTAGCAATCACACAGGTGAACTGCTGGATGACTAGAATAACACCTGCAGTTTAGGGTCAGGGGAGAATGGCTAAGATAAAAAAAAGGTATGGGTATGTGGAATTATTAAAAGCAAAGCCTAAGAAGTTTGTTGTCTTCTGTGTAGAAGACAATATAAAAGAAAATCAGAGGATTTTCCTCTGTGGTCAGAGGAGGGACAGCAGTTTCATCTCTCCTTCAAAGACTGTACTTTTTTAATGATTTAAAATGAAGAATAGTGGAGAAAATCAATATTGTGAAACATCACAGGATGCATGGAAAGAGTGCTTTCTACCAAAGCTCATGAAAATAGTGGAGTGCTATTCCTCAGGATATCTTATGCAGGCCTAGAGTTTGTAACAGAGCGAGAATGACTCTGCCAGTGACTGATTTTATGTGGCTTCTAGGAAGAAAATATGATTTGAATCATGAATTTCATGCAGGCAGATTTTGCTTTTAGAAATAATTGCATGAAAATTACTTTGGAAATGATGCATGGGGGAAAGATACGTGCTCTAAAGTAAAGGCATTTTAAAAAGGCCATGATACCATGTCCCTAAATGTACTTATCTTCATGAATCCTGAATTTAATTCCGGATTTCAAAGTGATCCTCACTTTGAAAACTTGGTGAGGTACTGCACTGTGTCACGTTAGGTCTTTAGAGTACAAGTATCAATGCATATGTTATTGAACAAGCACTTCGTGCAACGTGTTCAGTAGAAAATAGATCATAGTGCCGTCATGTGGCTGTTGCTAAAAGAAATAATAAACAAAGGCCTTGGAAAATGTATGCTTCGGGGTTTAATGCAACATAACTACCAAGAAGAGGCGCTCACAAAACACAGACTGCGTTTTTCTCATTGTGAAACTTTTCTTCATGCCTTTCCAGCAGCTGCTTTCAAGCAGGACTTGACTAGATGACCCATTGACCTTACATTGTCTGACCTTTACCTTTTCCTGGATTCTTCTATATTTGAGGAGGTATTTTAGTTCATCTGTTTGGAGAGAAGAAGGAAATGATGTATTCATTTTTTCATCCCATTATTTTTGTGACGGATCTTTTGTTATTTCATCATTTTCTCAGTAGGATAGGACTACTGGCATGGAGGTCAATATTCTTCTTAAATCCCAGCATGGATGTGTTTAAATAGTTTTGGATTACTGCACTTAAGAAATTAGCTAAACTTAGAGTTACTCTGCTTTCATTCTATTTTACTCTGCTTTTCATACAAAGCCCCTTGAGAGCTAAAGGTGTTTGCTTGTTTGTTCATTTTTATCTTGGTAAAAAGTCCCACACAGTGCTGGCTTCTCACAGATATCTGCAATTCTAACCCCTCTCCTGGGATTTGAGTTGGATGTGACTTCCAGAGATAAAAGTGTGCAGTTTTGCTGGACGTCTTGTGATAGTGTACAAACAGCATGAATATTGATGCAAATATAATTGGACTTTTGGAGATATCAGCAAACTTCCCTCACCCCCTTTCATCACTAGCCCTCTGTGGAGGGGATTCTGGCTATATGCATCACTACTTTTCAGAAGCAATATTAACAATAACAATAACAATAAAAATGCTGCAAATGAGAGAGATGAGGTTGCAAAATCTCAATTTTTTTCACAGGATGCACACCTTCATAATCTTCCTCTGATACCTGGTGATTACATTGGCAACGGTGTTAGCCCTGTGAGCCCATGACTGACCTTTCACATTGTACCTGCAGTCCTCCAGTGAAGATGTCACCGGTCAGTGTCATGGGATTCCATGAAGGGCCATTACCCACCAAAGATGCCCTTGCCTGGAGTCTCATGTGTAGGGTGCTGTAGGATTGGCCTTACTCCTTACCAGGCATGTTAAGTAATGGATATTACAGCATGTGCAGCTGCACAGGTGCTATGCATATATCACTGTGCCTGGAGGGTAAATAGCAGATATAAGACCTGACTTTACTGGAAAAATTTAGACATATTCTCCATTCCTGCCCCTCCCTCACACAGATTCTTGCAGCAGTCAAGAGACAGTAGAGACCTTTGAATCATCCCTTAAAAACAAGTGGTGAGGACAAATAGAGGGAGTCTTTCTCAAACAGCTTGTCATTTCAAAAGAAGGCCACAGGCATGAAAACACTTGGCACCCTTGCCCAAAATGGACTCTTGAACTGGACAAGATACATGGTTTGAGGTTTAGCAACTTATTTATTTCTCTCTCTGTAAATACTGGTGCTAGGACACTATCACCTATGCTGGTGTTTACATTTCAGCCTGCTGACAGAAAAGGTGGACAAGTGTGGCTCAATCACATCTTGTTCAGCAAAATCTCACCAAATACCAATCAGTCATGGTGGAAGTGGCTTAACAACAGATCAAGCTGTTCACGTAAATTAAAAGAAGAAGACAATGAAGCTGCGTGCTTGGCTGGGAAAATCGCTAGAGAAAGCATCACTGCTGGTGCCACAGCTCTCAGGGGCAGTCCCAGGGTGGCACAGGTTTTCCTCATGGCCCCAGACCCTGGGCTGCAGTGGTTAATGAGGCCACTGGTGTTTTCATGTACATGGGGAGTTTATGATTTATGCCTCAGAAGGAGAAAGCACAGTTTATTCAGAGGGCTAAAGGGGGAAACCTCCCACTTTAGAAAGGGAGAGTACATAAAGCCAAGGTGTTGTTTTTTAGGCCGAGGAACTGAGTTTAGTGAAAATTTGCCTGGATGAAAACATCCAGGCACTTGCCCCAGTCTGCCATCATGGCAGAGGTTTTCTTACCTCATGGTGGCTCTCTGATATTTAATCCACTAAATCTGATCCCAGGTCCTTCTGTGAGCAGTGGCAACACATCCTTTTCCAGGCAGCTGGAACATGCCCCACAGGCATTGCAATGACTCTACAGGGCTAGGAGAGGAGCCCACAACACTTATCTTACACTTAAAAATTAATTCTTAGACACCTAAGTGAGATGGATTCCTTCTCAAATAAGTTGGTCCAGTAATGTTTATTTATGGCCAGATACTGCCTGTCTGCTCCCACTGATGACTGCAGTGCAGTTAACTCCATTTCTTCCAATGTGAATGAAGTGTTTTGCTGTGGGGGTTAGAGCTACAGATCTGGTCTTCCGACTATGTGTCTTTTGTGTCTTCTGACATTGTGTCTACATAGCAACTGAAATAATGAAACATTTAATTAGAAAAGGAAGTGAGTCATAACATCAGCTTTAAAGCAAAATATTTTACCATAATGAAGCAAGAAAGTTGCAGTGACTCATTTTATCTTCATTTAAATGACAGGGCATCCCAAGAAATATCTGCAATTTGAGGGAGTCTCCTTTGAAATCCAGCCCAGTATACTTACTTCTCTTAGCTAGAGACACGGTGTGGGAATGCTTGGGAGTCTAGGGTGAACTTCCCACATAACACTCCATGAAAGACACTGACTTACTGGGTGAAGAAACTCTACTGTAGAAAGATTTACACCCACACTGCAAGATTGCTAATTTAGCCTGCTGAGATCCTGTCTCCAGCAGCTGATTGTGTTGACTATACCAAGAAGCACATTCAAGCACATCCATGCTCTTCTAGGCTACAGATCATAGTGCACACACAGCCTAAAGAATCACAGCACTTCATCAAAGATGTTAATTGTGCTTACTGCACCTGCATCCTGGTAACACTTAAATAATAATAGTCCTGTCCATAGTCCTGTCTGACTTGACTCTTGGGGCAGGCCCTTTCCACTTGCAGTGAGGGGATCTTATCAAGGACAGAACAAAAATCAGTTGCAGATCCTCCATCTCTCCAAGAGAAGTCCATACTGTGAGGTGTTGAGTCCCTGGCTCCAATCCAACAAAGCATTCAAATAATTTACCTGTGCATTTTGTGTCAGTGTTCACGTGCTTAGAGATGAACCTGCATTTAGATGGCTGCTGCAGAGGACAACAAGTCCTTAACATGCTGGGTGATGTGTAACAAGAGCAGCATTGAACCAAAACATGGTATTTGAACTTCTCACTTTTAAGATTTTTAGGCCTTCCATCTGAGTGACATCCATGCTCGAACAAGTACTTTGAGCAGTGATTCTTATGCTGAAGCCTCCTTTTAGGCTCTGCAACATTAGAGAGTGGAACCTGGCCTTCAACTTACAAGACCACCAGTCCCCAGCAGGACCACAGGTCCCTAACTGGTCACTAACAGGAGTGACAAATAAGACAAAATTCAAAGAATGTGTATTTTTGGTGCATGTCTGGTATTTGAAATACCTTTCTCTGCTAGATGCCACTACCAGTTAATTTTCAGAAGTAATTTTCATCAATATACAGGGATAAGAAGCAAAACAGTGTGAAGTACAGAAAAAGTTGCTGTGAGACATGCAGACTCAGCTCCCAAGGCAAAAAATTGTGCAAGAATTCCCTGTAACAGATGACTTATTAAACTAAGGTGTGTTTATGAACTACAGGAACTGGGTAGTTATCTAGTTCCTGGAAGCTCTTAAGTGTTGCCTGGAACATTTAATTCACTTGAACTGAACAAAGTCAACTATAACACAGAAAAATCCCACAGATTACAAACAAAGCCTGACAAGCTTTAAAAGAGGGAAGAGCAAGACTGGCATGCACCACAAGCCACTAGAGCCAGTCTCAACCTGTTGCAATTTACTTTCTGCATGTCTGGTGTGTCTTCCCAAGCAGCCCTATCTCCTGGTGCTTTCCATTCAACAACCTTGTCCTAGAAAATGCTGAGTGTTGCTCGCCTTCTCTTTAGCCTTGCAGCCTATTAACTACACCACTGCCACTGTGGCTAAGCACTCTCCTTCCAAAGGAAATAAACCATCACACTATTTTACACTCCACAGAACCCATCTCCAAAATTAAAAACTTTCAAGCACACCTTTCATACAAAAAGTGCCAGGACAGAAAGCTGCTGCTGGCTTCTACCTTGCCCCCACTGCCCATCCACAAATCCACTAGATGGGGATAAGCAGCTGCCTAGCAAACTAAGTGCACCATGGCACAATATAACCTACCACAACTGCAGCTCCAAAACGGAATATGTCTGGTGACATGTGACTGTTCACACACAAAAGGTATCTGGAAAGAAAGCAGTTGTGGGCCTTCAGTTTTGCATTGCAGCCCACAAACTACACACCCTGTGCTTTCTTTTCCACCTCAGTGTACCATGCTTTTACTTACTTTCAGCAGGTTACAGCACAAAACCTGAAAACAGCCAGCATCTGCTACTGAAAAAACCCCTAACAAATGCCAGGAGAGAAAGTTGCTGCTAGCCTTCCTCTTTCTGTAGAACCTATAAACTGCACTTCAGACTCTGGGGCTGTATGTGCTTTCCACACCTTGTACAGCTGCCTGTGATGTCCTTGCTGAACCTAATAGCTGCTTGTGTATGAATGGAAATCCTGGGTTTGGCAGGTGTTTGCAGGGTCACTGGTGGCTCTGTTGTGATTGTGTGGCAGCAGGAAGCAGGGTTCTGCAGCTTTTGATGATGGCATTGGTGGCTGAGTAGATGGCAGGGGAGAAGCAGGGCACTGCTGTGAATTGGAGGAGTTATGCTGATGCCATGTATTGAGGAGAAGGAGTAAAAACAGCAAGGTGTGTGGTGGTGTGTTGCAGAGGGGATGAACCAGAAGATGTGAAAATGTCTGTGCTCTCCTTTTCACTCTAACATTGGGGCAGGGATAGATAAAGAGGATGTGATTTATTATGCAAGTTAAATGCTCACATAGCTGGGAAATTCTGCATAGCTGCAGATCCCACAGGAAAAGGCATGGAAGGCTCGAGCCTGTTAATGGATGAACCAGACCTTGGAGGAACCTGCGAATGGCATCCTGGATGTGATACTGAATGCTGCTTAGAGTGTCAATCTGAATATAATATATTCCCAGTAAAGAAGGCCCATTCTGGGCATAGAGCATAGGCTGGTGCAGGATTTCAGAGCAATAATCCAAATAAATAACGGGCAAATACTTATTTGACTGTTTTGGATTTAGAAGATGCTTTCTTTTGCCTTCTGGTGGATGAGCAGAAATTTAGCAACAGGAAGGGATAATTCTGTGATGGGAGGAATGGGTTAAAGGTAAGGAATATTATCAATAGCTCAAGTGACGGTGCAGCTGGGAATAATCCTTGATAAAGCAGAGTGAACAGCAGGCCAGCGAGGCTGTAGCATGGACAAGTTCAACAGTGCCTGTGTGTGCCTCTGCCTGGGTGTTGCTTTGGGGATACCCCAGTTAGCAGGACAATGGAAACAGATTTGCTCTTTTTAAGTGTTTAAATGGTGGGTTTGTGGTATTATGGTTGGCTGCCTGTGAACTTTGAATCATGAACTATGAATTGACAAATTCTCACAACCACTAGAAAATCAATCTGCCATGGAAATAATCCTAAAATCCCTGTAGGAGTAGTAAAAGGGGGAATAGCTCCAAGGGAATACTGGCAAATAGATTTCTCTAAGTTATCTAAATGCAGATGTTATAAGGATCTGCTAGTTCTGGTTGGTACTTTCTCAGGATGTGCAGAAGCTTTCCATTGCTGCACCAGCTGAGCCAGGGAGGTTTTTAAAATTTTTAATAAAAGAAATAATTCTTAGATTTGTAATTCCAGAGGTTTTATCTTCAGACAACAGACCACATTTCATTGAAGACGTGGTTCAGGGATTGTCTAATTTCCTTTGTTTAAGGGGCATTTGCATACTCCTTAGAGAAAACAACCTAATGAAAAAGTAGAAAGGTTGAATCAGACTATCAAGACGAATTGTCAAATTTTAGGTAGATGTATTATCTGTTGCTTTACTGAGAATCCAGATTACTCCATGTGCTAGAGAGGGAGTAAACCCCTTTGAAATTCTGTATGGCAGATTGCATCCAGTTAATACTGTGGTGACAAAAGGTGATCAAATGCACGTGAAAGATCATGATATGTCGAGAAATTATTTATTATCTCTCTCTCTCTCTCATGAGTTTTGTCCTCTTTGCATGGTACCTCAACCAGCAGACTCTCCTTTCCTTTGGATGTGGCTGTCCAGAGCTTTCAATCAGGAGACACTCTTTATATCCAGACTTGGAAGGATGAACTGCTAGTGGGAAAGAAAATGTTTATCTCCAATGTTGGTGATGCAGCTTATGGGCTGCAATGGGAAACCGAAGACCACCAATATCTTTCCATCCTGGCTACTTTTGTGTGGGAACATTTGGCTGATTTTTTCATTTTTGGAGCTGCACTTGTGCTCGGTGAAAAAGAGTCAGGGGACATTTATATTGTTAGGCAGGTGCATACCACCATCTAGTGGTGTTTTGGAATGGCATCGAGGGAAGGTAAAGAGCCAGCTCCTGCTCATCTTTACTTTTCCCTTTCACCCTCTAAACTGTACCACCAAATCTGAGGCTATGCACTCTCCTTCCCAAAAAATGTGCCATCTCATACTCCCACTCCAGGAAAAGCCCAGCTCACAACTGAAGAAGTCCAGCAACTGCTCCCACACAAAAAGTGCCAGGACAGAAAGCTGATGCTCACCTTCTTCCTCTATGGAGTCTATAAGCTGCACTAGCAACTCTGGGGATATGTGCTTTCCTTCCCACCTAAATATTCCATCATGTTATTCACTCTCAGCAGACTCCAGCTCAAAAATTGAAAACATCCAGAGACTGCCTGCATACAGAAGTTTCCAGGACAGAAAGATGTTGCTGGCACCTTCTCCTTGTAGACTGTCCACTGCACCACCAATACTGGGGCCATGCACTTTCCTTGCCAACTAAATCATCACACATGATCTCTCTGGAGAGAGACCATCTCCATACCAGAAAATGTTCAGCAATGGCTCCTACACAAAAGACTGAAGGCTGTTGCTGGACTTCACTCTGCCCTGCAGCCCATAAATTGCACCCCAAACACTGTGGTTATGTGCTCTCCTTCCTACCTAAATCTACTGTAGGAAACTATCCTGTCTGACCACCCAGCAGCCACTCTGGCAGTCACACTCCCAGCTCCAGATACTTTAATTGCTGGGACTGAGGCCCTTTCACAAAGGGTGGCTCCAGTGATCCCATGGGTGCCCCTCTGACTCCCCACACTCACACAGACCAGGTTTCCTTACTGGATCAACCCTCAGTTTCCCATAGCAGAGCCCCAGATGTCTGGGTCAAGCATTTGCTCTGGGCAGGGTTGGGGCACATGGAGTGTGGCCTGGTGTGGGGAAGGGCTGTGGGGGTATTACACGTGGAAGTGGAAGGTCAGCAACAGCTCTGTCCTGTCACCTTTACTGTGGGAGCAGCCACTGAACATTTACAGTTTTACAGCCGGGTTCCAGAATGACAGTATGAGGGTGGGAAGCAGGGCATATAGTCCCAGTGTTGGTGGGACACTTCCAAAAATAACAGCAGAAATAGTGGAAATTTAATTGCCCAGCCAACAAAATGTACAATGACACTCTCTAAAACACCACAAGCATAGCTCCAAACTTGAAAACCTCCAGTGACTGCTCCTACACAAAATTTGCCTGGACAGAAAGCTGTTACTTTGCCTTCACTTTCCCTTACAGCTTATAAACTGCATGACCAGCACTGGGACTCTTCCTTCCCATCTAAATGTATTGTCACAGTATTTACTCTTGTCAAAGCCCAGCTCCAAAACTGATAGCTCCCAGGCTACTACACAAAATTTGTCAGGAGAAACAGATTTTGCTGGTCTTTACATTCCTGCTGTCCCTGTTCCACAGCACCACTAGATGGAGCGATGCACTTGCCTAGGAAACGAAATGTACCCTGGCACCAAATCAAACCGAACATAGCTCCAAAATGGAAAATGTCCAGTGACTGCTCCCCACCAAAAAAGGTTCCAGGACAGAGAGCTGTTGCTGGCTCTAGGTCTGCACAGAAAGTGATCTGAGGGATGAAATGTGAACAAAAGTGTACATGGGGGTCCCTGGGCTGCAAGGAAGGGCACTCAGAGGACCATGGTACACAGGATGGCATTTGGTTCTCAAATCCACACAGAAAGGGACATGAAAGGTNTTCTCTGAGTTTTGCAACATTTGGTTGGTAGAGACGAAGCCAGGATGTGGTGCAGGTGTACAGTCAGTGAGAGCCACGCTGGCCATTGCCCACCAACCCTGTGTAATATGGTACCAACCTGAAATGTTATTGCAGCAGCACTTAGTTTGATAATTCCAGTTCTTAAACCAAATGCTTTCTGTAAAACACAACTCCTATTGCAGGCATGGCCATAGACTTCTGATTTTCAAGAATGAGACTTTTAGGGCTAAACAACAAAGGAACTCAACAATGAACTGAGGTTATGTGGAATAACATGCTGCAAAGCAGTCCCCTGGAAATCAAGATCAGATCCCTGAAAGCCACCTGTGGTTAGCCTAAAATTGTTGATGGATTTACAGCTGTTGCTTTAATTTGTAGTGTGTAAAAACCAGTGTCCATAAAAACTACCAAACAGCTCTGATGCTTTCAAAAAACACAAATGAATTTTCATGTATCATGTTTCATTCTGATTTACTTACTGTGAAGTTTAGGTAGGGAGCAGCTGAGAGCATTAGTGCACATTAATTGTTACTGCTATATGTAAAACTGTACATCATAGACTGCTTTGAAGAATTAAAACTATGGTTGCATAGATGTGGGCAAAAGTTCTAGAGAAACTTTGCCGCAAATAATAATTTGCATTTCAAAATTAATCTACTTCAGCAAATGCTTATACTCTTTCCAGAACTGCTTCTTCCAAATGCAAAGGTTACTCAAATCTACCTTCAAAAGGGTTAGTAGAAGAAAATTCAAACTTACATGCATGAGAAGTTGTAGAAAGTGAACTTGGATTTCAGTGAAGTGAATATTTCCCCTGAAAATTCTTTGTAATAAAAATCATACTCATTCTGCCATGTAACAAAATTGATAGCATGTGAGCAATTGCAACTCTCCAATACAGCACAAAGAAAAGTGATAAATAATGGCAGTGAACACTTTTTTGGCTCAAAAAACTAAATATACCACGTATATATGGATTGATACATTTGCATAGATGAGATTAATAGGCAAAGAAGGTAGCTCCTTGATAAGTAGTTCAGAACAGAATATTTTTTATTTGTTAGCTTGGTTGACGAGACAGATTCAATCCAGACAAATAGAGAGGATTGAATGGTTCATTTTGGATGACATACTGAATTCTAGCATATCTGAGAAATGCAATGGTTTAGGGTAAACAGATCAAAAAATCTTTTTCTTATGAAATTAAAGAAAATTTTCTGTGTTACTCCAAAGTATAGGAACCTAACTGGGAAATGTACCTAAAAATTTTTTTAAAAAGCAGTGAAATGGGACAGAATTTAATGCTTCCAAGTGTAGTACCTCATGACCTACAGAAAAAGCATGAAGAAAATAACCACTGACCCAATCATTCCCCCCAACTCCCAAGTTCTCAGGATAGTTATGAAAGTTATGTCAGGACTTCCACTTTTTCATTACTTTCCTGATATACCTTTCATAACTATCCTGAAAACTTGGGAGTTGGGGGGACTATGTCAGTGTCTTAGGGTTTTTTTTAAACTTTTGGGTTATTTTTCTTACCCTCTGCATTGTGTCTGCATGTCTCTGTTCTTATAATTCATGTGTTTTGTTTCTTTGCCCTGTGGTCCCTTGGCACTTAATTTTTGCTGTCATCTATATCAGTTTGTCTCCCTTTCCTTACAGTTAAGGTTAGGTCTCTCTCATTCAGCTCCTCGTGTTTTGAAAACTACTCCTGCAGTCTTCCCTCCCTCCTTTACCTAAGTAAAAATCACCCCTAATGCTGGAAATCAGATCTTCACAGGGCTGGAACTTGCCTACATTATTCGGCCAGTGTCACCTTTTAAAGGAGTAATTACCTTCACAAAATATAAGTAAATGCTTGCATATACAAATCTGCATTCAAAGAACTTAACTCATGTTGTGAGCATGGCATACAAAACTGGGAAAAACTAGAATTGAGCCTGCTTGTGCAGCCATGGTTTGGTCCACTGATTATGTTGCAGTAAGGTCTGGACCACTGTCTTTCCTCACAGGCATTATGTTATTCATGAGGTGGATATTCATGAGCTGTTGCAGTTCGTTTCCTGACAAGTGTCCAATCTTTCTACAGACTATAAAAAGTTAATTTTCTTAATGAGATTTTCTTCACAGCTCTGTATTCATTGATTCCCTTAATAACTTCCTTATCTCCTACATTTAATAACTGCCTTCAGAATAGCCTCTCTGACATGATATATGAAGACTGTGTGGAAGAAAGTGATGACGGTCAGTCCCACAGCAGAGCAGTGCCAACCTAAACACAGGGTTGTTTTGCTCTTGTGACAGTCTCTGGTCTTGCTCACCTTTCCCAGCCTATTGACAGCAGTATCAGTTGCTGCACAGCCCTGCTGCACTTTGATAAAGCTTATCCATGTATTTTCTTACTGCTTTGCCTCTGGTCTTCCCAGTCTGTCAATGATCCTGTTTCAGCTTCAGCCTGCCCCTCCCTGTTCACTGTGTACCCAGGTCAGCCTCTACTGTTCATCCTGCCTTGCCAGCCTCCACTCCCCACTGGGCAGTTCAAAGGTGGGTAGTGGGCCAGCGAGGGATGGATAAATTCCAGCACATTGTGACTAAGCAGGTGCTCAGCACTGGGAGCCACTGGCAGTGTCAGCTCCCACGAGATCCTCCAGGACTTGCATGCCTAAGCCTTTAATCCTTTTCCAGCAGTCATGAAACTCCAGTTTGGTCAAATACTCCCCTAAGCCAGAGAAGGCTTGAGCCGCTGAGGGATTTAAGCACCTAAAATGCTCCTCAGATTCTCATTGCTAGGGCACAGGGAAATGACCTTCTGAAATTCCCTGCTTAGTGGAAGCTCTTTTGTTTGTATCACCACAATGGAGCTGCATAGAATTGCCAAAGCTTGGCATGCACACTAATTGATCTTTGGCAGGAGTGAATAGCAAGAAAGGGTATCTGCAGCAGCAACTGCACTTCTATCTCACTTACACTGAACTATCAATTGCTTAGTTTTTGAATCTCAGCTTATTTAAGCAAAAAAAGTCTTCCAAGACAAGGTTGAAAATAGTAAATTAAAGGTGTTTTCATTCAAGTGCATCCTAAAGCATACTACAAATGAGGTGGATTATCAGTGCAGTATGCACAATTAACATCATGAAACAAAACTTCTTCTTTACTCTTTAAGAAGCAGACCAATCTTCACTACTTCAAGTTACAGGAATAACAATGTGTTGTGTCCTTCTATGTCCTGTCAGAATTCAAACCTCCCTTGGAGCATTCAGGTTGATCACTTCAAGTAGAAAACCAAAGGAGAGAGCAGAGTTTGTGTCCCTTTGGAAATTTGACTGGTTCACAAAGATGAGCCTGGATTGTGTGTGATTGTGAAGCCAAAGCTTACAGTGATTGCTGTCTGCCTGCCCTATTTCTGCATACTCCTCATGTAGTATCTAAGTGGCCTGTGTATTTTGCCTTTTTTCAATGTTCAGGAATGTGGATTCCACAGACTTTTAAACTCACACAAAAATGCAATGCTTTATGTTTTGAGTTTGATTTCTGGAATGCTAACCATGCATCCTGCTATTCTGTAAGATGAAATACAAGTATTCTCCACAAAGGCCTGCAGCATCCACAAACTGTTCCTGGGTCATGTTGCATAATTGCAAGTCATTAATATTAAAGTGGGAAAAGGAAATGCATTTGACATCTAGTTTGTACCGGTCACAGCAAAATCGCAACCACTCACAGACATTGTGCTCACTCCAGTATTCTAAGAGGGCAGATGTCCAGAAAGAATTAGAATCTGTAACATATTTGACAAGAAAGAAAAAGTGCAATGAAAAATTCACATAAACATACTTCAAGCAAAAGTAATCCCTTTGCTTTCTCCTGACTGCAGTCTTCCTTCTTTGTTCCTGCAGAGCATATCAAGTCCTGTGTTTGGCCTTTTTCTGCTTTCTAACGTTCAGCCTCTTGTACTTCATTTTGTGTGAGATATTTCAAGAGAAAGTGTTTCACCTAGAAATAAAAACTTCCTCTTAAAACTGCAATAAAAAAAATTTTAAAAGGTCAAAGAAGAGAATTTATGAGAATTTAGAACTCCGTAATAAAAGCAGTGATGAGTTCTTAGACTGAAATAACTTGACTTTTAGATGGGAAAGTACTCATTCAAAGCCACCTAGCTACACTTCATGGCAGACAGATAACTTATATCAATTTATACAATTTTTCCTACAATTCCAGCAAGTTCTTTCACTCATTTAATCTAGAATAATGTTAATGTCATCATAGGGAATTTTTTTTGTTAGATTAGAAAATGAAAAATGTTTTAGTCTCAACACACATCACTGAACAAAGAGCTTCCAAGTAACCCTGCCAGACAATTATAGCCAATCAAATTCCAAATTTTTAACAGCTTCTCTCTTCAGCAATGCAGTTACCGGGAAAATGGGTAGAAATATGTATATATTTGCAATAAACTTTTTTTTCCCCAGAAAAACATATTTTAACTGTTACTGGTATAAAATCTAGACCTCGTATGATAAATATATACTGCAGCTAACAAACATAATTTGTGACACAAGCACTATTTTTTTTCTTCCTAGAATGAAAACACAGGCTTTGTTATTGTATTTTTAGCTTTTTAAGGATGACTAGTAATTTCTCTCAGTTTTGATTCTTAAGCAGTTACAGAAATCCAAGACTTGAGGAATTATTGCTTTAGGATCTTCAAGGATTCTAAATTAATTTTGATTATCTGTAATATTATTTATATCACTCGAGTGGGGCAGTTGCAGAACAGTAAATAGCAAAAGAAAGACCATCAAGGATATGAATGAAAGTAGTCTAAAGAAATCTGAAAATGTAGTTATTTTCGCATCTCACAGCATCCTACACTTGACCCGTATTTCACAATTTCTTAGTCCAGACATCCATTATTCGCTATATAAGTTTCAATTGAATCCAGAAAGTTTGATTTTAGGTATTGCTTATAAGAAATTGTAATTAAAAATGGCTTATGATATCACTGCAAGTCAAGAGAAGAGTGTCTGTCTAGACAGCGAGTTCAGAGTGCAGAATGATGCAAATAAGCTGGAGGAGTTTCCAGAGTAAAATTAATTCAAAGGGCTTGAAATTGTGACAGAATAACTGTAATATGGATCTTGCATCCTACAAGGCTTCTGTAAAGTAATTAATACTTCTAATTACTTTAATTACAACTCCTAAATGTTTACAGAGGAATTTGTGGTTGCTTTCATGAATCATTCCCATGCTATAAATATCTTCATATGTATGCACATAAAGAATTAATGTAATATACTGCATGCGATGTTTTAAACCCTGAGATTCTACTGTGAATTGTAGCAAAGCCAAGAGGTGGGCAGAAGCTCTGGGTCTGACTTTTGAGACCCATACCTTGAGGATATTTGAATCTCAGATTTCATTCACCTCCTTATTTAGAAGGAAAATTACATGAGCTTGACATTGGATCAGCTTTATAAGCCCTGGAGACTGAACACACCTGGCTAGGTCAGGGTCTGAAGGCTTCGGGGGGGGAGAGTGGGAGTGCAGGCTCACAGGCCTTCTGCCAGGGGAGAAAAAACAAAAAGCTTTTAAATTAAGATTTAGCTCTACAGGAACTTTAGAGGGTGCTCAAAAAAAGCAGAAGGCTGAATCGATCCCTTTCTGAATCAGGCATACTTTTTTCTTTTGCTAATCCTTTGCCAACAGCCTCCCTTAGGAAAATTAGAATATCATAACATCCTCAACTAGACAGATTTAGAGATGAGCATCCCTGTGGGGCTGGGCATGAATCCAGCCCTGTGTTTCAGGGGCTACTGTGAGCTACTGCCACAGGCCAGTCCAGACCCTTACCCTTTTCTGTGTTTCCATGTGCAGCCAAGTGAAAAGTTCATGACATTGCTTTTCTATCTACAAGAGTGTTGGATTGCTCCTTGTTCTTCTGTCTAAAGATAATATGAAAGAAAAGCAGAAGTATTTATTCTGCCAATCCATAGGTACAGTGAATAACCTTGAAAGACTTTGTCCATTGGGCTTGAAACTTTGATCTGATTTTGATAAATATCTTCTCTGGCAATATTTGTAGTGTCATATATAAATGAGATGACATGTTTTGTTCAGGGAACAGCACTCATCTGGTCCAGTTTCCGTCTTTGCTTTGGTTTTGGAAAGACTCAGATCATTCCTTTCAAATATTTCACAGTCCCTTGTAGTACTGTTGTGTTTGATGAGCATTTTAAAGGTGCTGACACTGAGACCTCACCTTCACATGTGCTCATACCTTTATATCTCATATCAGAATAAGGAATTCAGGGAGCTTTGTTGCCTTGTAAATGATGAACCTGATCAAGGTATTACACCACTGAGGAGGGAAAGATCAGCCAAAGCCAAAGGGTCTATGAAAGATTTCAGGGGTTTTTTTAAGAGAAAAAAAAAGGGCAGGTAAAATTATATACCACCATACAAGAACAAAAGAGCCAATACATCCCCTTGTTACAGGAACATGCCAGAATTGTTCTTAGAAGTACAGCTAGATGTGTGAGGGAAAAGACACCTAGCAGGATGATGGTGAATAGCTGAGGATGGAGGAAAAAACATAGAATTCAGACCTTTCCTGTTTCAGCCTTTTAAGGTGATTTTCCTCTTTTCAACAAGTGCTGGAAAACAAAGAGAAGAAATGAAAAACTACACAATATTTTTGGAGTCACAAATTTTGACGTACTCCACCTTGTATTAGAAAAATATGCTCCCAGATATAAGTGCTGATATATTCTGATTGCCAGAAAATAAAAGCATTAAAATTACCAACGTGGGAATGGAAAGGCAAACTTATCCTGTATTTCACCCCATGGGATCATGGCAAGGGGCTGCAGCATCCCAGATGGCAGTCCTCCTAAAGCCAGGGTCCTGTCTCTGATGAGGTGTGCCAGAACTAGTTCACATTTTTGCAGAAAATATTTTAGAAACCGGCTTTGGGCTCATACAATAAAATAGCAGTGTGCTTTCTAGAAGAGAAGCTGAGCCCAGCACCGGCTGTAAATCAGGGGTTTTCATCTGTTCCTTTCTAGGCAGTCTTGCTACCACAGTTTCATCTCTTTTAATTATGCTTCTACTCTGTTTCTACCAAACACAAAACAGGTTTTCAAAAGGCATCAGGATCACAGTCCTTAAACCTATTACTGTCACCAGAGGAAAGTGTAGGTCAAATGTTATTATGCTGACCTACATTCTTCTCTGGCTTCACAGCAAAGTACTTTTCTGTTCAAGGGCTGCCTGTGCAATGCTGGTGGCACTGCTGTAGTGGCTTTATCTGTGTGTGCTCAACATGTCATACGTACTTCTAGGCTACTGTGGAAGAAATGACAAGGGAATTCCCTGGTTGGTTTAAATTTGGTTCTAGAGACAAATTACTGTAGCCGTGAAGGACTCCTAGAAAGCCTAAAAGCATCAGGAACTGAGCAATAGAAAACATGTGGAGGAAGAAGCATTCCTTGGTCAGAGAAGGCTCATTATTTCCTCAGCTCATCTTTGCTTAGTAAGAGGCATCTGACCTGATTGTTGAGTAAAGCTGCGTCTCTTAAGAGTGCAGGGAGCTCACACTTAGCTTGGAATGGAATTCAATTTAGCTTATTCTCTGGGGTGTAGATGTTGCACCACTGTTCACCTGGATGAAGTCAGAGCTGTGCAGCTGTTGCATCACAGACCTTATACTGATAACAAGTAACAGTCTGCAGTAAAGTCAGAAATTGCCAAAATGCCTCAGCTGGGCTGCTTTGCCCTTGGCAATTGCTGATCTGCTGATATCACAAGTTCCCTAGGGACTATTTCAATTTCAGTGTTGTGGCATTTGTATTTGGGGTTTTTTGTATGTTTGTTTAAAAAAGTGGAAGAAGAGTAAATAACAGGCAGATCTTTAATAAAAATCAAAGCAATTCATCTGAGTGATCCAGAATTAACTTCAAGTGAATCACATCACTTTAAATTTTAGAACAAAATATTTTCTGTGATTTCTGTAATTTCAAATGAAATTTAGAATTGTATTCTAGGATGGAATGAAAACTAATATTAAAACAAGATTATTTTTAAAAAGTCAATTCCTGCAGGGCTTTAAATACAACCATTTGCTTGAAGCAAGGATATTTATATTCTACCTCATATGTCAAACTTAGTGATATAGAAACAAAACACTACATGATTAGTGGTCTTGGATTAGCATCACCAGAAGCCAAATTAGCATCAACCAGAAGTGGAAATTACTGTTACTACTCAAACTGTGTCTGGCAGGCAAGGTCTTTTCCAGCAGACCAGCAGTGTTGTCACAGAAAAGAACAAAAGTAGCTTTGGAAGAGAAAAATGTTGCATGCACCCATTATTTTTTCCTAGTTCTGACAAGAAGTTTAGTTCATTAACATGAGTGGGTTGTACTACATCCCTTTTCAGAATGATTCAGCCTGAGTGCAGAGAAGAACATTAGGACCATTTAGGAATTTGAACCAACTGTTTAGAAGGGAGAAGACTTCTAACAAGCAGTGCTTACTTTAGCTTCTGAATATGGATCTGACCTGACACCAGAACATTTGGAATTAGCTCCTTCAAACAGATTAGGGATTCCCCACAGGGAATGCAAGGTCTGGTGAAGTATAGGGTTTCCAGTGCACAGAGTATTGCTCTCTTAACACTGGCAATCCTGTAGTGGGGAACTCTTGCATTATTACAGATGCCTGTCTCTGGTGCCTTTCAGAATCCTTGTTCTTGCCAGCTAAGTGTGTATTTACCTGGTCACTGCTTTCATTACCAAGCTGCAGAGCATTTTAGGAACTAAATTTCACGCTTGTACTCAGTAGCTGGAGTGGCGTGTTGTGTGGTCCTGCCAACTCAGTGGGCAGAAATAAGCAGCTGAAAGCCAATTGCCATCTTTGACAGAATAGAATATCTCCACAGATCATTGGAGAGACACAGTTTAAGAATAATTGCAAAGACAACCTGCTCAAAGTATCTCATTCACTCTTTATACCTGCCACCCAATATGTAGGATTTCCCACAAATGTCTGGAATGAAATCCAGAATCCATGAAACATGGAAAGTAGATATCCTCAAGCTGAAATAATATCTGGGAAGATGGATGAACTATTACAAGCAAAGGGTGTGAAAAAAATTCCAAAGCCTCTGGATTTAAAAAAAAAACCACCTAACTTAGAACTAGGCACATGCTTGATTTTGTCGTTATTGTGAGGACAACTTATTTCTCTAAGCTGGGACACTGTCTGTGAAGTGGAATGGCAGCCTCACTCCCTGCTGAGGACTACAGCTCACAGGTGTGGGGTAAAGCTGCCAGCTTCAAATCCTATCAGCAGGTTTGCCCACATGCCTTACAGGCAGCAAAAGCTATTGGGGAAGGAAAAATACTGATTTACCCATATGCAAAGATATTATTAATTACCATTAATTTCTGGAACATCCCATATAGAGCTCTGATGTTCCAGAAATTAATGATAATCATTAGTATTATTAGAAAAGATAATATATTTTCATGCATTTTATGCAAACAGGATATTGGTTTGGGTCACATTGAACAGTATCTCACCATTAACTGGTGCTGTTTATGTATGCACATATCTGCTTAAATATACTTAGGAGACACAGAAAGTAGAAGAGTCAGGCACTTTTTTTTTTCAAAACAACAGGAGAGCTTTACAGCTCTCAGTTTTACTCCACCTGGTACTGTGTTCACAAAAATCTATAAATTTGTTTGTAATGTGAAAACTATCTCTTCTGATTTAGTGATACAGGCTGAGATTGTTAATTTATTAAAAGGTGTTGAGGCTCATGTTTGTGTCCACAATTAATTCATTGAAGCAAAGTTAGTTGTTTACCATTGAGAAAATTGGTGATGCAGAAATGAGAATGGCAGGGAGTACATCAGTTGAGTGCCTGATAAAATCATCACAGCAAAACCATTTTGGCAGCCTACAGCTCTTTTATAAACAATGACCTCAGTAAAAATATTGAGCTTACTTTTAGGCAGGTGATTAATTCTGATGCAGCACTTTAGTCCAGAAGTAGGTCTTGGGAGCAAGGGGGAGCAGGAGGCTTCAACAGCAGCACAGCCCAGCACTTTAGGAATAAAGCCACCTGCAGGACTGTGATATATGGAAAAAATTAGAGACAGGCTGGTTTGGTTTTTCAAGTTCTTATACACACCCCTTTTGATGACAGTGATAATGTATAGCATAGCATAGCCCAGAGAGAGGGGGAGAAACATTCTCAAGTACAGAAAGTTTACCTTTATCCTGTATTGGTTTTTTTCCTCTTTCTCTAAATCCCCTTTGTTGATTTATGCAAATGTGGCTTATGGACCACCTAAGCAAACCTGCTGTTTAAGCACTTAACTAAGGAGAGTCTCACTCCTCCTTTTGTGACCTCAGCATGTAAGAAGGGCTATCAAATTTTGTTTAGAGCTCTCAAAGCCCAGGAAGTGGTGTTCTCACTGTTTGCATCTGGCAAAGACCAGGATGCAGAAAAGTAACTGGATTAAAGTCACACAGCAAACCACTGTGGGTGTTAGAAAATGAACAGCACTCACCTGAGGTCAGGTGACATCTCTGTCTCTCAGACCCACAAAAGCCTGCTGGGTTCTAGCCCAGATGCAGCTGCCTTTAGGTCTGAAATGATCATTAAGAGATTTGAATAGGATCCACGGATAGGATGCTTAGCATGACTAGAAGCAACAGATCAGCAACACTAGAGGCAGTGAGAATGAACTGGTGAATGAAAACTGTCACAACATATGCCACAGCACATGCTGTAGTTGGGAGGGCCACCATACACAGAGTATCACCATACAATTTCAGAAGACTTTAAGCATCCACCCATACAGAGTAACATCATACCACATCAGAAGGCTTCAGGTACCAGCCCATATTTCAGAAGGCCGCAAGCATCTGCCCTTCTTGTTCTTTATCCCAACCTTTTATACCCCTCATGTCCATGCATTGCACCTGTGTGCCCTCTGTTCCCTTTGGTGATTGGTCAGTGCCCCTGGGCACTCCATGGCTCGTTGCTTTCAATGCTGCTCACCTGCTTTTCACAGCTGTAGCCCACTGGGGACCAGGCTCAGCTGCAGCCCCACTCCCAATTACCACAAACTGTGTGCCTACAGAAAACCATACATCTAACATAACATGATATTTTCAAAAATATAAAATAGGAATAGTTTTGATTTTTGTGCCCCAGAGCTCTATCTTAATTAGCAGTCTCTTGAGGATGGCTGCATAAACAGCAAGAGCAAAAAATACAGGCACGTATCACTACAAGTGGAGGCATTTCTTTGCTCCATTATGAGCTGACAGGTGCCTCATGAGCTTCACCATGCTACTGTCACGTGCGCCTCGCACTAGTGGTGTGACGTGGCTGTAGAGAGAAGTAGCTGTGATGCAAGGTGATGTTGCATGGTGTGAATACAAGGAGAGCTGACTCAGAGGGAGTGCCACATTTTACCTCCCCAGCACAACAGGGGCCATGCCAAGAAACACTGCTAATGGAGCTGGGCGAATGCCACCCGAGTGCAGTGTCCCAGCCAGCCACTTCAGAACAGCATATTGTCCCAGGAGAATTACCTCTTGTTACACGAGATGATGGCTGACAAACATGACTAAAGCCTACAGGCTCCATTTAGGCAAAGCTTTAGCCTTAGAGGACCTGCCTTCCTTCTCCCCCTGCACTCTCCTTGCTCTCCTTCAACTGACTGATCTCTCTACTCTGTGCTTCTTTTTAAATTTCCTTCTCTGCTTACCTTTCTTCTGTCTTTCTCTCTTCACATTTCTTTCGAAATGGTAAAATGATGGGATTTGGTTCTACCTGTAGGGGAAATGCACATATACTGTGGCACTTCCGTTTCAGAAAGGTCTTTCCAGAAACTCAGTTTGCAGTCTGGGAGACCAAACACATAAGGTTGTGCAATAGCTTATCACCTTGTCCAAAGCAACCGTCTGATTTCTTCTAATGTGGCTCTTGCATTGATAAAGCAGCATATAAACTGGGATAATCCAGACAGGAAATTGTTCATAACCTTGTAAACACCAATGGCTGTATAAATAAGGAGTTTCTGCACAGTACAGAAGGGATCTCAAAGGCTGTATGAACAAAATGTATAGGTATAGCTATAACCCTAAGAAATGAGCCATAAAAAAGAGATTTCCTCTCCTTACTGTGCTACTCCATGCAGATATTTAAATAAAATTCTCATTTCTTAAGGATGTGGGAAAAGACTTCTCTTTTGATAAAGTCTTACAGATGTGCTTCTGCACTTGCGCATTCTCAAGCCAGCCCCAGTCCATGCTGTTTACTTGGTTTTGTACAGAAGTACCTGAGCCTTAGTGCTCAGCTTATGAACAAAAGTGCAGGTTTAAATAAATTTGACTAAACTCTTGAGATTAGCAGGAAGAAGTTATCATTGGATTAGTCCATGACACAGTCTTTCAGGTCACAGTTCTTAATAAAATTGTCAATCACAGAGCTTCTCAGACTACTTGGAGAAGTATTGCTGGGGTGTGCAAATGGATGCTTAAGAATTCCATAGTGAAATATCTCTGATTCAGATACATCTCTGATTTTGATTTGAAAAAGTGGACTTTGTTCACAGTCTATTAAACTGGCTTCATCTGATATTTCCTAGTTTATAACCTGTTATTATTTTTTATCGCTCACCATTGTAAGAGTGACCCGAGACTTTGACTTATATGATGTAGAAAGTGTGGGGATGATAATACCATAAATACTAATCTAGTTTCTTTTCTTTCAGCTACAGAAGCAGAGAAACCTGATTAACCCTGTTGACTCCATTCAGAACTCACCAACGTCAAACAGTTCAAGGTCAATCATAGCAGAGAATGTCATGATCACACTGCATCACATCTTCACCCCTATACATGTAAATCCTCTAAATAAGAGTCATGCCACACTCAGCATTTATCAGGCTTTTGCTGGCTTTTGTAGCAACTACTCCCACAAGTTTTCTATCCTCTGAAAAGGTACAGATTTTCTACTTCCTTTTTTTCTTTCCTCTTTTCTTTTCTTTTCTCTTCTCTTCTCTTTTTCTTTTTCTTTTTCTTGTGGTGTAATCCCACACAGAAACAGTGCTACTGACTAGAGACAGGAGAGTCCATAAGTGAAAAGAAACCAGGAACGTGTATAAACAAGGCTGCATCATAGAACCAGTTCCCAGCTCTCCTCTTAGATCCCATTCCCTTGCATCCTAAAGACTGTCTGCACCAGACAGGGTGGGGCTGGAGAATGATGGAACCACTGGCATTCTCCTTGGCTTTATGTGGAATGATCACTGTATGTTAAAGTTTCACATACTGCACATTTCCTGCTCTCAGAAATTCTTGTGAGAAGACAGCATTGAATGTTTTTAGCATTAAAATTAAAAATGGTGACAGAAAGAAACACTGAGAAAAAACAAAGCCTGACTAGAGCATTGGTGGTGAAAAATAGGCAACACTTGAGTTTTTGAGTTTGTCTGGCAACAGCTGCTTGCATTTGTAGGAAATGGATCAGAAAGGAAATTTTGGTTCTCCAGCCAACCCAACAGCATGGTCTCCAGCATGGTTTTGACTTTTCTACAGAAAAGGATGCTTTGACGCCAAAAAGACTTTGTGCACTTTTTAACTCAAGAAATCGGATTTACTACATTATGGGAGAACTCATGTTCTCTCTTGCCTTCTACTTGGCAGAAAGGAAGCAGGGCCACAGACTTCACACAGGCACTGGTCTCTTAACCCAAAATCCAGTTCACTGGGATATGAAATGGTTCTACTTTTAGATCCCACTCTTCTTCTAACTACATTAGCCACCTCCCAGTTTTAGATGCTGTGAGTGGGCAGCTGCTCCAACAAACACAAGTATGTAGATGTATCCCTGCTAAGGAGTATCAGGTGGAGTGACAGCCATTTTTCTCATGTCACCAGAAATGAGGGTCAAAATGCTTTGCACAACCTTGTGTTATTTTTTAAAGGGGAGGAAAAATCAAGGGTGTGTCTTTGACCTTTGAAGTATGATGGGAATTCCCCTACAGATTCAGGTCAGAGGAGTTAGGAAACAATACGGTTGATCAATCTGAGACAGCTCAAGGGTTAGAAAACAGTAGGAGAGATCAACTTAGTGCTGTAAAATTTATCACCATTTAAAAAATCTTTCATCTCTTCATTTACAAGGCCCATAAAAAAGGCAAAATAAAAGTGCCTATTTCTCTCAGAAGTCAAGATGACCATTATTTAAGAAGATGTCTATCTACACAGGAGATCATAGAATTATTTAGGCTGGAAAAGACCTCTAAGATCATCAAGTTCAGCTGTTAACCCAGCACTGCCATGTCCAGCATTAAACCATGTCCCTAAACACTACATCTACAGCTCTTATAAATACCTCCAGGGATGGTGTTGCAATCACATACCTGGGCAGCCTATTCCAATTCTTGACAGCCAGTAAAGAAAACTCAGTGAAGAAATTTTTCCTAATATACAGTCTAAACTTCCCTTGGTGCAACCTGAGGTGTTTCCTCTCATCCTGTCACTTGTTTCTCGGGAGAAGAGACTGACACCCACCTCACTACATGAAAGTAAGGATTTTGGGTAAAAGCAAGTAAAGAAAGGATCCAAAGGTAAAGAATCTCATATTTATTCTGACCTGGGAACTATCATCTGTATGCATTTGGTGCTACTCATCATTTGATGCTCCCTAAAAGTGTTTTGACTTTCCTGTTGAAAAAGTGTGGGACAATATGAAAGGCTGATTTAGAGATGTGTACACACAATAGGTTTCTTGGTTTAACAAATCTGTCTGTATCTTAGAGAAATACATTTAATCATTCTTAAGTTGAGGCTTAATTTTTTTGTTCCTACTCACCAGACCCTAGAAGGGCATAATGCATGAAAATGGGGCTTTAGGTAAGTCTGAACAAAGCTATACCTTTCTTTACACCTTGCAGATTCTGTAGCTTTGTAAGCTTGAGTTGCCCTTATTGTAAAGTCCATGCTCCCATCCTTGGAAGTGTTCAAGGCTAGGTTGGATGGGGCCCTGACCAACCTGGTCTGAAGAGCAGTTTGCCCTGTGGCAGGTTTGGCTGGAGCCTTCTGTGCTAGGCAAGTTTTGGCGACGTTGGGTTTGCATGCGTCCAGCAGGGTCCATGAGAAAGGATAACTCTGGGTCCTAGTGAGGATAGGCAGAATGCTTGGAAATATTTTGGTGGCTGGAAAATAAAACCAGCAGAAATTGTGGTGCTTATCCCTGCTGATCCCAGTTTTATCCCCTCCCCTCATCTAATCTAGGTTACCTCCTAACTCCTGAGCAAAGATCCTTTTTTTCCATCTGTTGCCAGAAAGCTCGGTGTCATGTAAGCTGACCTGTGATCAAAAATTCTGCTGGTAACAGCAGGCTCAGAGCCAGGTGAGGCTGTAGGCATCTGTGTGATTTTCCTGCCTCTACCCCCATTATTCCCTGAAACTGGCAGCATAGAGGAGAACACTATTTACGCTCCAGATCCTTCAACCTGGCCGTGAGGTAGCTCTTGCTTGACCTCAGACTTCTTGTTGGGACTTACCACTGCTCACCAGAAAAGACAGTAGTGGATAATATCCAGAGGGCTGTAACAGGCTGGAGAGTTTCTTGGTACTACTTGGTATGTCAGTTCATGGGCATTCAGGCCCAGTGACAAAACATACAAAGCTAAAATGAGCTTCCATGAATGTGATCAGCCTCATGCAGAGTTCATGCACATCCTCCCTGAACACACACCCCCCTCACACACACCCACACGCCCCAAATCGTGAGAAGCTGCTGGAAAATCTGTAACAAAACTCCTAGATGCACCATCACTGACAGCCTCAGGTTTAAACAATATAGCTCTCAAGCGAGAAACTTGAGATTAAAATATAAACATAAGTGAGAAATGGTGCCAAGCTTGGGGGGATTAAGGGAGTCAGTGAAAGACGAAACTTCAGAAAGTGTTTGAACCTGTTTCAAAATCCTTGAAACTCAAAGGCACAGAAAAGTAACCTCTTAGTTGCTACACAAACCTGTGTATGCCTTTGCCACTGCCTGCAAAGGCAGCTCATATGTTTTAGTGACCAGAAAAGCAAATATGTCTCAACCACAGACCTATGAACTGTTCCAGTTAAATAAACTCTTCCCTCTCTGCCCATGGATGAGAAACATAAGGTCTTTCTTACAACCACAAAGTCTTTCTTAGGCTTTTCTCTTGATGCTAATCTAACCTCATGAAATGTTCATGACTTGAGGCACAAGAAACAGAGTGAAAATACTCATGACAGCCTTAGTTAGAAAACTCAGTTATGAGAATCACTAAATCCCGCAGGACTGTGTGATCACCAAGGGACTTGCAAATGAATGCAACAAACCAAGTAATCCGTCGGATTTCTGAAAGTTTTTTGTCACTTTCCTTGGTACAAGATAGAAGGGCAAAATATTCACTGATCCTGACTGAAATTCAGCTGGAGGACACAACAGGAAAAGAGTAATGGTTCTGCCTGCATTAGGCTGTCTAGATGGTGGGTGTCTACATAAGTAGGCCTCTTTCCATTGGAAGACTTTCTTCTTCAGTACACCATTAACACTGCACACTAACTCCTTGGAAGAAAGTGTTGCTTCAAAAGCCCTTTCAAACTATGTTCAGGAAGCTCAGAGGGATGTGTGTTTTGTTCGGAACACAAGAAGGAGAACTCAAAGTACAGCCCAGGGACTCTGAGAGCAGCCAGCAACCAGGACACCAGTGCCTGACTTCTTGTCTTGCCATGCCTTTCGTGTAGAAATGCACACGTTTGACCTTTTGCTTTGGTTTAATCCTGAAAATTGGGGTAGCAGTAATTTGTTCAGTAAAGAAGCATAGTGGGAGTCCATAACTATTTGGGAAGGTCACTTAAGGCTGTTCTTTTGTTTAATTTTGTTGAGTTTCTCAATGAAATGACCTTGAAAGATACCAGTGCAGCAGTCAGTTGAAACTAACCCTTAACTAGACAGCTTTCAGAAAGAAATGAACATTTCTGTGTCTTCTGTTCCTCAGGAATGTTGTGCAGTATACAGAAATCTTCGTGCTGCCGATGCTGTTGGCTCAAACAATGCTTTTGGCATTTTAGGAATAGAGCATGAAGGATTAACAGATAAATGCACATTGTTATGCATGAAGAATAATTCTTAACCCTTCACACATCCCAAAGAACATTTGCATGGTCTGGGTGGGCAGGGAAGAGGCACTGGGGAAGGAGCATTTGGCTTTCCTTTTGCATTCACAAAGGATTCACATCTGAACTTCCTCATTTGCCTCACATTCTGAAAGGATCAGAATGCAAGACTATATTACTAGAGTTCTGCAAAAACTTGACAGAAGGTAGAATGACAGCTGGGGTAGGATAAATTATGCTTGTTAAAAGAAAGCTAAGTATCATCATTTTACTCTTGGGCCATAGTGATTTAAGGCTACGTGAGAGCACTGAATTGGATATTTAGGATATACACAACAACTTCACACACTTAACTAATTCATGTCCACTTTCTTGAATAGACAGACCATAGACAGGTCAGCCAGAAAGCCAGGGAGTGGAACTGGGAGCTAGCAACTACAATGTTAGTTTCTGCAACAGTTGCTATGTTTTTCTTTTTTTATGAACTCAGCTAGAATTACACATGCTATACTCCTCCTATTACCATGCATTAATTTTCTGTGATGCTGGCTTGCAGATCTCTCCCAAACCAACTCTTAGTGAAGTTTAGGAGGCATGCCCTCACTGCACATTGAGTTCTTTTTACAACACTGAAATACTGTCAGGCCTTAACACGCTCAGGCTGTACCAAGGCCAAGTCAGATAGTAATCAGTTGTCATGCTTGGAGAACATTTGCTCTAATATGTGTCTGTACATTTCTGTAAGGGAAGAGCTGCCAGGGAGGTGCCCTGGGAGGGCAGAGGCAGGGAGCAATGGGGAGCTGCCATCCTGCACGCGTACCAAACCCCTCGAAAATGAGGAAAGTGTGTTTGTACATTTTTACTGTTGGGTCCGCAATGGTGTTTCCAAACCTTCAGTTTTCCCTTTGGGATAAACAAGAGTCTGCATTACAACAGCATCAGCTGTAATGCTCATAGATTAGACAGCATATGAGAGTGGGATACAGTTGTTATCAGATAGTGCTTCTGCAATGTTCAACAGTGTAAGCTTTACAGCCACAAGGAGCACTCGTCCTTCTTGCTTCAGTTTCTAGTCCCAAGTTAATATTATTCTTTGCATTTTTTTCCCCGTAAAACTGTGAACATTACCTTATGGAAGTAATATCTAGCATTTAATGGACTTTTAACAGGCATTTCAGTTTTCAAATAAGAACAATCCCTTTATTTGTAAATTATGCCTAGAAAAAGTCTTCAGTACCTAGTGTGACTGCAGTCCTCCTTCATTTAGACACATGATGAGGTACATTTTAGAGTGTCTTTGCCATTAAGATAAATCAACTCCTTTAAGACACGTGCATTATTAAGTACAGAAAGGTAGGTATCATCTAAGTGATTAATCTGTCATTTCAATATTTTTCTTGAAATAAATACAGCAACCATCCATGACCTAGAATTTTCAGTGGGGAATATGTTTGTAAACCTCAACAGAAAGCAGATCTGGATACCTCAATTTGCTTAAAAATCCTGTTTATAACTGCCTATAGAACAAGGATAAAATATGAAGAATTATCAATGGCAAAGGCTTCTTTCTGCTCATTCAGGATGTTGCTAAGTGTTCTAGAGCTCCAAGGGTTTGAATACCCTTCCATTAAAATTTGGTCATCTAAATTTGGTCATCTATCTATCTCTCTATCTATCTATCTATCTATCTATCTATCTGCCAATGCATGTAACTACTTCACAAAATGGAACTCTGATCTGAAATGTGTCATGCATCTTAATCAATTAGCTACAAATGGCTTCAACTGACTGTCTGCAGTAGCTTTACATGAAACCTGTAGACTCATTTTGCAACCATCTCTCTTATTAACTCATTACAGAAAAAAAAAACCCAAACAATAAACAGAAGAATAAGAGTGTGGTCAAAGAAAGAATTATATATCTTGTGGCAATGAGAAACCTCAAACTCAATTTGGATAGAGAATTTTCAATAAAGAACACAATAAGCAAGCAGTCTGTGTTCATTGAGATCATAACATAATTACATACAAATCTTGAAGCCTGAAGTTTTAAACAAATATGTACTTATCTTAAACTTATGAAGCCTTTGTGTTTAACTGCAGAGTGGGAAAAGGTAGCTCCTTGTTTAAATTCTATTTCCATTTAAAAATAAAAATAATAAAAGAAGAGATTGTCTCTGAGAGGACACATACAGGTCTTGAACCCACAATTACCTGCAAAAAAGCAAGATGACTACATTAAACACACCTCAGGCATGAGACAGGCATGGGTCTCAGACTGAAACAGGGAGTAGGCTGGACTGATCAAATACTTTCAGCAAGTGAGTCAAATTCTTACTTCTCTTAGCATTGGCTCTATGTCTGAGTTCACTATTACCTCTGTTACCTCTGGAAATTTCTCCTTGGAATATGCAGTTGCTGCTTGGCAGATGTAGTGTAAGCTACATGGGCAATGTAAGGGCCCTGTATCCTGCCTTCCCAAGCAGGTCAGTGTGTCATTGAGGAATGTAGCTCATGGGTTAACCACCCTCTTTATGACTCCCTGGTGAGATGAAAGATCCAAGTTCCTAGGAAGAGGTTAGGAATTTTTTTTAGATACTCATTGCATTTTTTTGTAAGTACTTGAATGCAGTGCTGGTGAGGAATCTGCCAGGGCAGCATTTTTTCCACCAGAAAACTACCTTTTGTCAAAATTTGCAATATTTTGTGAAAATATATCAACTTCAAAAGAATATTACATTAAATGACTTTCTTGGTCAAAACAGACAGTGACGAATTCTACCTGGTTCAAATATGTGAAGCTAAGTGGCAACAGCAGGATGGGCCAACAGCTTCTTAGAGCAGAAGATGTCCAAAATTATAATCCAGGTAAGAGAATACTTCATCCATTGAACTGTGATTTTCCAGTTAAAAAACCAAAAAAACAAACAAACAAACAAACAAAAAAAAGGAGGTCTTGTTTTTTTTAGTGAAGGAATACACCAGTGCAAAAGAAACATCCCTAAACCAAATTAGAGAGTGGATTTTAAAGGACTGCATGTTTGTTGTTAGAACTGTGAGCATACAGAAGTGCTTGTTTCCTTGTGCAATTGTTACTATTGTGTAAGCAGTTCCCAGCACGGTAAACAACAAAGGTAAGACAGTGAGATTTGGTCAGGTTCCATACTGTACATCAAGCTCACACATAAATCCACAAAAAGAGGAAGGAAGGGGGTATGTTCAGAGTTACAGTGTTTGTCTTCCCAAGTAGCTGTGACACAGCCCTGCTTTCTTGGGAATGGCCAAGCACCTGCTTGTGGATGGGAAGTGATGAATGAATTCCTTGTTTTATTTTGCTTGCATGTGCAGCTTTTGCTTTACCTATTAAACTGTGTTTATTGCAGTCGGTGAGTTTTCTCACTTTTCCCACCAAGGGGGAGTAAGCAAGTGGCTGGACAGAGTACAAGACAGCTAAATGCTACTAAAATCAAAGCGAGGAAAAGAAACTGACCTCAATTGAGGAAACAGTTTAAGAAACTTGGTACAGCCTGCTTCTAATGTAATTTGCAAAGCTGTTGATTCTGAAGTTCTTTTTAAGGTGACCCTTGGATCTTCACTACTGTAGAAACTTTAAATGGTGTTTGCTCAGTATTAAACTCTGAAACTACTGCTAGATGTTTTCTCTTTTTCCAATTACAGAACCAGTGGAATTGACTTGACTTCTAACTCATTCCCTTAATTCTAATGAATATTGCACTTAGTTCTTCTGAATTGTATACCAAATAGCTGCTTCATATCTTTTTGCTGCTATGTTGAATACTCCTGCAGAAATACTCTGCAATCGCTAGACTGAGATTGATTCATTGCGAAAAAAGAGAGGGTGAGCTAATAGCTCACATTTGGCTTCTTCTCTTTGGACTCTTGTTTCCTAAGAAAGGTGGTGTGTGTTTAAGTTCATGCGCATCTTTTCTGTCTGCTTCCTTGGACCTTTTTTTAGCTATTGACCAGTTTTAACCATATTTGACATATGAGTAGGAGTCCCAAGGACACCATAGGTTCAACGGAAATGGTCAGGTGAGAAAAAAGGATTCTTTTTTTTTAAGAAAAACAAACGTCATACCTGGATCTGATTCTGCTTAAGAATTCAGATCAAAACCGTCCTAAAACTTCAAGCTTCCCCAGAATCACAGACTCGTTTTTTATGTTATGTGATGAGCTGCACAGATTACATACATTGAGACAGATCTGATATTCCGTGAAGTGTAAATCAGGGGTTCCCAGAGCTGTACAAAATGAGTTAGAGGCAATAGTAATTCCTTTGTTCTTTGCCAGGTGATGAAGAAAAGATCAGGAGAATCATTGCTTTTAATTTTGACCTGTTTTCCACCAGATGGTGCTCCTTCCCTTGTCCTGAAGTTCCTCTTTCAATCGAGTAATACCTGTCCGTATCAGACCCTCTGCATCTGTCTCTACCCACCCCGTACACCTGGATGTATTGCTCTGGATGTCTCCCTCTGGCCACTGCTGCTTTCCCAGCTCTGATCTACAGCTGTGCTTCACAGGATGTTTGGGGTCTGTTTGATTCTTCAAAGCCTTCTGCATTATGAAACGGTGATATTGCAGCTGAGCCCAATCACGTTGCGTCAGTACAACCCAATGCTTTGTTACCACCATTCACATTCACCTTTGTGGCACTGTCTGAGACAAACAAAGCAAGAAATGGGTGCAATTCCACACACCGGCATGACTGTTATAGGCCATGATGGATCAATCAAGCGTGGGATTATGACCCGTGCTGGAATGTGTTAGCTGTTTGGAAATCCTGGATTGGTTTATCCAGACTAGGTCTGTATCAGTGTAAACAAGTGGATGACAATATCAAATTAAAAACAAAGGCTGAGTCAAGCAGGAAACAGCACTGATTCTACAGTGTCTGCAACCTGTCTTTTCCAGTGCACTTGCTGCTCTTACCTTGACACTGCTCCCTGCGGAGGGTTTGATTTTGCACCAGCCAGAGCCAAGGCACTTTGGTTCACCCAGAGCAGATCACCAAAGTACTCTTTATCTAGGACCAGGAGGACAGCCAGAAAAGGATGTTGTAAAAGCATCTTTACCTCTACTAAAAGTATAAAAAGCTTAGACCATGTCCCATTACTTCTTCTCTGCCATTTTAGATGTATGGATTGACACTGCACAGAACAGTAAAGGCACTGACCCACAAGTAACACTCTTGGGACCTGACAAGCCTCCAGCCACTGGATGCTTAGTGGACACAGCAGAGCCAGCTGCAGCCCTGTCCTTAAGCTGTCAGTATCCTCAACCTGCTCACAGCCCTCCATAGTCCTCCCCTCTGCCTTTTTCATGGACCTGCTATTAGAAAACTCCTGAAATAACTGAACATATACTTTGCTGTAAGGTTTTCCCTTAATTTCTCTCTCCCTCTCAGTATATTTATCCTACTGTCAGTCCCCAGCCTACCTTCCACTCCCCCATGATGGAGCATTATTGGTCTTGTGGAGGAGATACACTTACCAGATGTGTCAGGAAGGGATGGGTGGGGGTTCCAACATCTGATATAAACAGATGCTAAGCAGGAGGAGTTCGTTTTCTGCAGGGCTTTTGTCCTTTGCTCTTCCTATGTTACTGGGCTAGGAAGGAGGCAGGTAAGAGACTGTAGTGACAGTGCTACTCCTTTTCACAGGAAGTTCTTGAAGTGTTTTATGAGACTGAGAACTATCACTGCCCCATTCACCTCTTCCTGAACTGAGACACACACTTGCCCAGGCTGCACAGTGAGTCACTGTTGAGTGGGTATGCCTTGGCTTTAGCTTGCAATTCCATGATGCATTTTAGGGACTCTGTAACAACAGATGATTTAAAAGAGAATTAAAATGAGTAAAGAAAACCTCAGTGAAACCAGATGACTATAACAAAGCTAAGCATTGTAACTGCTATGTCCTATTCTCTCCTGCTGGATGTTGATAATTCACCTAAGTCCTTACATCCACAGATCAAGAGCCAGCTTAAAACCAGTTAGGACTTCTGCTAGAAGCTGAACTAAAATTCCATTCTACTTCTTTCTCTTCTTTTCCCTGCTGTTTAGTGAGAAAAAAGAGTTTTCAACTGTGAAAATTTTAATTTCCTTTTTTTTTTAAGAGTAATGTTTTTTGATTACCTGATTGTCTTATTGACATGCAATTGCCAATATTTAGATATTTAATTTTAATAGCAAAAAGCATTATACTTGACTCATTGTCAAGCAGTGGAGTCCTAGAAACAGCTTCTTCACAATCTGCCCATGTGCAGGAATGGTGACTGATTGCACAGACCTTGAGACTCATCCTAAGCTTAATTTTCCTTGATGTCTTGGTGATGCATCAGATCATGTCATCTCTTGTGAGGTTTGTATGTCCCACATTTTCAAATGCCTGGGTGTTCTAATCTTCACGGTCAGATCCACTTTTAAGCTAACAGGAGCAAAAATACACTCCCACAGTTACAATTAGTGATACAGACATTGCATGTCTTTGTGCCAAATATTTCAAGGATTAATGACAGTAAATGTTATGGCTCAAGATCAGTGTGTTAGTGTGGATTGGAAAGCCTATTTCACTTTAATCTTCTTCTACCTAGAAGTTTGCTTCATTTCAGAAAAAATTCATAGGAGTGTTCTCGTCCTCACTCTCCAGCTGCCTTAATAGTATGATGCATTTATAGGAGAAGGGAAATTACTGGAACAATTTATGCTCTCCTCTGATTCACTACCCAAGAGAAAAAAAAAACCAAACCAACAACCCTTTAGAGTATTTATGGCTAAAGGTATTCCTTCTTTCCCATTCAGAACGGCTTGATTCACATGTCTTTGGGAATGATTTTTGCCAGAGGGCAAATTGAGTATTGAGTGGTCGGTGTGAAAACTGATTTAGAAACAGTCACAATTCTGATGAGGATGGGACAATAGGACTGCAGGAAATACTTGTTTGTGATGCAAGAATGCAAATTGTGCAGTGTGTGTGCAGAAGAGTTAATCCGACAAAAAGGGCTTTTATCTCAAGATGCGGTTAAAGACTGTGCTGCCCTTCCTTGGACATTTTAATTGCAGGTGAGAGAGATAAGCTAGCACTCAAAGTGACAGCAAGCTAATATAATGCTTTGTATTGAGAGCAAAGGAATGAATAGCTTTCTCATTACCAATTTCAGGCATGGGCAGGCAGAAGAAAAGGCAATGTTAAGATCTGGAACAGGTCTAGAGATCCTGCTTCCTCCCTGAACCAGCCAAATGGGGACAATGGAAGCATAACTCCATTGCTGGGCTGGAGCAATTTGGACTCTTGATACTTAGTGATAATTAATGGGCTAAAAGATACAGAGAGAAACAGTTTTTGATGTTTCATAGACTCACATAATATAATGAAGATAGTCTTGCACTGACAAAGGGAGTGGCAGGTTAACCTAACACTTTAGTTCTATCTCAAAATAATTCTATAGAAATTAGCAGGCTACAGAAGCTAGTGCTGGAGTGGAGTGAAGCAGGACCCTCTGAGGAAGGAGAGGGCTCTGCCTCCAAAAGATTACCAAGGAACAGCTGTGATTCAGAGCTGAAGTGACAAAAAAAGAATGTGTTTTCCAGAAAGCCTCCAGCTATACAGCTCAGATGACCAGTGGAGCCATGGTATTGATTGCTGGTGTCCTTGAACCTGATGGCACACATCTTCTGACTTTGCCTCCTGCATTTAGATTTGGGTGTTAGGTGTTAGGAGCCTCTTTTCTTGCTCTTGTTTTTTTTTTCTTCATTTTTTTTATAGACACTCCAGTAAACATTCTGTTTGTTTAGCAAAAAGAGCTCAATGTCTAGACCATTCTTGTTCATAACTAAAATCCTCACAAAATACTTCCAAAGGCAGTGTAGAAGGCACTCTGCAGCACTGGCAGTGACAGTGCCCCTTGGCACCCACTGGGACATTAAAGTTCCTACGGCTGAAGCATCTTTTAGAGGCTGTGAACATTTCCTGGGGAGCTACATCTAGCTGACGGTCTCTCAACCACATCCCTTTTCTCTCGAGGACATGAGAAGAGCACACCAAAACTGTACTGTGCAGGTCCTGCACATTAGTGAAGCAATGATGAGTTTCTCCATGTCTTTCTCAAGGGAACTTTGAAGTCATTCAAAGAGCTTTGGGAATGTATATTTTAATAACAACCTAGGACCATACTTGCTGGGCTTTGCATTTGGCTTTGCCATTTTGTTTACCATAGAGTTTGTGAAATAGGGACAAGCCATAAACATCCACCTAGCCGCACTTCTGCAATGACGTGCTCTGACATGCACGAGTATTTTCAGTGGAAGTGTTCCTGCAGCCTTCTTCTTTGTGGGTTTTCAAGTCATCCAGTTAGGGAGAAAAACAACCATAACATGTTACTGAGGTCACAGATGAATAAGACATTATGAATAGTCAGGCTGGAAACAAAAGCTTTGGTGAATACTTGGTGAGAACTGTGGGGGTTGACAAAAGTTTGCAGAGCAATTCAAATTAATGAAGCACATGGAAAAATGTTCCCGTGTGGATAATTTCCAGGCGAAAAGACTTTTTGAATAAACTGTTCGATGCTGGGATTTCACTCACCCTTATTTTCATCTGAGTTGTGAATCATCCGATCATCGGCTTGA